>MU186141.1:65356-92015 GCA_016904865.1 Pissodes strobi | reverse complement strand
ACCTGAAAAATTACTATTAAATTTATCTTTCTTTGAATCATGAAAATTTCCATACAATTTTTCAAAATTCTCAAATTCTGTAACAAAAGCGATAGCGTCTTCCAAGCTTGTTGGTCTTTTTATATACATATTATTTCTAAGTTTGCCGCTGCAACCTGCAATGAATGTTTTTAAAGCAGTTTTATTATAGTGATCGATTTGACATTTTACTTTAAGGCGAGATAATGTGGAATCGTTACTTACACGTTGGATAACGTTACTTTTTATAACTTGTAATCTATTTTCGAATGTTATTAAATTTTCGCCGTTATATGGCCTAACTCGCGTTAATTCTTGTACGAGGCAATCAATATCTCCTCGATCAGAAAAACACTGTATAAGGGCGCTTTTTAATGCGATCCAATTGTCTAGTTCGACACGTCTTCCTACCATTAGCTCTGCTTTTCCGCATAGCTCTTCTTGAATACACTCGAAAACGTGTTGATCTAGGTCGGTATCATTAAAAGTCTTATATCTTTCGATAAAATCGTCACATCTAACTATAAATTTATTTAAGGTGTTACTGTCACCATCGTAAGGTTTTATATTTTCTAAACGGGACTTGAAGAGATCCCAATTAAATTTACTGGTTTCAGACATATTGGTTTCTGAACTAGTTGAAAGTAAACTTTTTAAAAGATCTTCAGTGGTTACGTGTTCAACCATTAAATATTAATACTATTAAAATAATAATTCGCACAAAAATGTTTTGCGTTTAAACAACTTAAAAATACGTGTCTTCGATAGACAGGAAAATTATTTAACTGAAATATTCGTCAGTAAAATTATTTGATTTTTTTTATTTTTATTTAAATGCTTAAAAATACTTGTCTTCGATAGACAGAAAAATTAATCAACTGAAATATTCGTCGGTAAAATTATTTGATTTTTTATTTTTTTTTAAATGCTTAAAAATACTTGTCTTCGATAGATAGAAAAATTAATCAGAACTAAATATGTACGCAATACACGGCCCTAAACTATCCCTACAAGAATTCCTCAAACAGAGGGTTCAAAAGGGGCAGAAAGGATTTTACAAGGCACTTACAAATCCGGATGATTCCGTTCTGTCTTTCCTTGTCCTTTTCCGACTTCTACTGCTATGGCTCTTCTAGGTTGGGCTGGTGTCTTCTGGGGAGGTTCTGGATAGCGCCTAAGGGTTGAAACCACAAGTGACTTCGACGATCGACCTAATTACTGCACTATCCTACCGACTGCGCCAAATATATTTTGAGAAGACGAAAACCGCTATTTAAAAATAATTTTAATTTACAAAATACGGATCTAAGTACAATACTAGCAAGCAAATAGAGTAAAAGTGATTTAAGATTATAGCAAAGCAATATTTATAACTTCGGTGCGGATGCACACTCTGCAATAGCTTCTGGGAATCGTCCGCCTGGGAGCCTGCTGAATCTGCAGGTTCTGTGGGAAGCTGACCATTTAACTCGCGTAATCATACATATATAATACCGTAGCAAATAATTATGAGATGTGATGGATTGCCTTAATTACAAGACAAATTCACATTCCGTATGGGATTCAGTAAATCTTAGTGTTGTCTTACAAATCTGATTTAAAAACTATAAAATTGCAACTACTTGCGATGTTAAGTATGCGTTGATACTATAAGAACCCGAAGCCAAACCCATGTATTTGAAATAGGTACACACGTAAACTACTACGAAGTCAAATTTTACAACTACAACCTGTTCTTTAAGAAATATTGCATATTTGTAACATATGCACTAGTTTATAAGATATTGTAAAGAGTCAAAACGGCTATATTAAAACTCTGCATTTCCTGGATAATATATGCTTTCATAAGAACCGAGCAAAAGCGTATCTCAAACACCACTATAAATTCATATTTTTACCACAGGGGTGAGTTTAAACTGAGGTTTTCATATTCGGTGATATTCCCATATTTACATATCTTATAAAACGTGAAGATGTGTGCTGCGAAAAACGGATATTTTTTGAAATATCTAGACGAGATACGGCAGTTTAGATCCACGTGCTCAGATCAACTGCGGCAAAATTCTTTATCTTATGTTTCCTTAATTTTTATATTCTCCCTACACCAAGAGAAATCTCACCAGTTAGAAAGAAGTATGACGTATATTTGACCCCTTATTAAACTAAGTAGATATATCTGAATGAACCGCAGTTCACTTTAAACAAATTATACTAACTATAAACATAAAACTGTTTTCAAACAAATATGTGACTTCGGCTCTAATGAATTCTACGTTATAACAGTATTTTACGGTTTAAATTGGATAAATACAGATTAAAATCTAACCCAATATGTTGAAGTACTTGAAGCTATCTCCCCAATTTAAAGTAAAATAATGTTAATGTTCAAGAATATTTCGCCACTCCCTGATTTTTTTCAATGATCTTCGGTGACTTTGACTTCTCTTTATATTACGAATTATGCGTCTATTAGGAATGGTACAGCAAAATAATCTTTGCCCATAAACTCTTTATGAGTCATCGATGAGCTGGTTTTGTGACATGTTCTATATTTTTATGTGAAAACAGAACTAATAAAAATGATGATGATGATCATGGAATTCTCTAAAACTACTCTTAATAAAGGAATTAAAAATACATATAAAAATATATTTTCCGTGATACCCATGATTTTCCATATAAAATTGTCAAGCAAAATTTTCGCTTCGGGACAAAACTGAGTTTAGGATTATTTTTTTACTGGTATACGCTTAACTGGATACATCTTTGTAAAGTTGAATTTTGTTTATAAGATATTGACATTCGAATGTTAATAAGTACTTTTCTAGAATTAAGATTGGGTACACATTGAGCAGCGTTAATACGCGTTGGCATGGCGTAGTGAAACGAACACTCAAAAGACTAGACGCTAACAAGACCATGGGACCGGATGAAGTTCCCGCAAGGAAATTTGCTACTGAACTAACAGCTCCACTATGCAGATTTTTCTCCCTATCATAAACTGCATGCTTTCCTTCTAGCCATAAATGCGCTCCAGTTGCCGTTCCCATCATGTCCAAAGACTTGAAAAAATTGATCAAGGAACAGCTCTTAAAATTTCTTAAATCGGCAGGCATCATAAGCGTACGCTAGTATGGCTTCCGCGGGCATAGATCAACGGGAGATCTTCTGACTTACGTCACCTACCTGTGAACTAAGGTCGTCGAGAGCTACGGCGAAACTCGTGCAGTGGCTCTCGACATAACCAAAGCGTTTTATAGAGTTTGGCATGATAAATTGTTAAGTAAATTCACAGCATACAGACTACCACCAGCACTGCTTCTATGGCTTTCCAATTTGTTAAGGAATCGAGTTCCTCAAGGGTTATATTATCTTCTACCGTTCCTGCTCCATATCAACGATCTCTTAGATAGGAATTCTATTTACAGCTATGCAGACGAGAGCACTCTTATATCTTCATTCATATGTGCGGACTCCAATGAACGCGAGCGAGAAAATCAGATTGCTGCCATCAATGAAGATATGAACGTCATCGTGGAATGAGCCATGGAAAAGAAAGCTAGGAGACCTCTATAGAACAAAAAAGTTGTATAGGCCTCATCAACTCTTACTGCTCTATAAGGCCCAGATAAGACCATCTCTGGAATACTGTTCCCACCAACTTTAAAAAAATCAAATGTCTTCTTCGTAAACGCACCGCTCGTTGAGTGGTATAGGATTTTCCTTTTGAGTGTGTGCCGAACATAAAAAACTAAGCTAGTTATCGATTTATCTAACATCTCAATTTATTAGAGCAACTAAGTTGAAATAAAAATATTTTTTTACTTCTTGATTTTTGAATTATAACGTCCATTATGCATGCATATTCTGAAAAAGTAAAATCATTATTATTTTAACCAATTTTCTATTAGCAATAATAAATAGAACAGCAATATACAGTACACATATATTATTCTACTATGGGAGACACTTTATTCAATTCTTTGCCCCTAATTAGTTCAGTGTGTAGTAGGTTCAGCAATTTCATTCTACGTTGTAATCATAAATTTCACCATAAAGTCGTGGCGAAAATTATGGATATCCTAATTTAGATCTTCCAGAAATAAAATCTCATCCAGATAAGGCAATAAACAAGGATTTCCCTCGGTAATCTCTGGGCATAATCTAATAAAATCCGAGTAAAATATACGTTACTAGAAATTAATTCATAAGATTAAAATTGCTAGAGCTCCGGATTATTATAATTAACATTGACGTTCGTCATAAAATTTGGGTTTTTAGTAGTGTCTTCGAGTAATTTATTTTAGTCTATTTTAGAAGGTAAAAAGATTAAGTTTAGATTTATATTATGATTCTTAAACCGTCCGTTAATAAAAACATGTTACTTTCTTTTCTTGGGTATAGGTTCAAGTATGATAGAAACATTTTATTTCCTTAACGTTTCTCCTATAGGCAGAACCGTAGAATTATATCCCTCGAATATATACCTGATGTTTTAAAGAAAGTCGGAGCAGTCATATCCGCAAATAATTTCCAATTAAACGACATAAATCAACCATGTAAAAAATATATAAATATTACAAAAAATAAATAAATAAATAACAAAAAGAAGACCTCTAGCTCTACCCTATACAAGCTATCAATCTGAAAAAAATCAACATACTCTGGGAAAACATAATATCACAGTATGCTCCAGTAGGTACCACTTTTGATTCAATACAGGTCGACCACCTCAACTCAGAAATAATCGTTATGTGAGATTTCAATGCCCATAAGACCAACTGGCTCAAATATCACAACAACATCAACAACGAATGTAGAGGAGCCAAAGCATTTGCCATCAGCTGCGGGCTTACATAACTTGTACTGTAACTCTCAGAGAGGGGCTGATTTGCCGCTCTCCTAGATCTTTTTTTAACCACAAATCCTGACCAGTACACAATTCAGTTGGTCCGCCATTAGATACTTCCGACCATAATCTTATTACAACGGTTTGTGAACTGCCACTCCTACAGAAGGATACACCATTTTCTCGAAAAAACTGGCATTGCAATTTTGCAAACTGGGAGGATCTAAGAGGGTTCTACCTAGATTTTCCTTGGCTCGACGTCTACTTTGGCACTGACGACCCGTCATTGTGTTGCGAAGAGATTACGCAAGTAATCTCCTCAAGAATGGAAGCATACATACCAAATTCCTTTAAGTTACCGTCGAAAGAAAAGCTCTGGTTCGACAGAAGATGCGAAAGAGCCATAGGTAGAAATCAAAAAGCCTTCAATTTTATTACTGGCATCAAAATCAGTCTGCTGAAAGTCGCAGTTATTTCACCGAAGCGAGAAACGAATGGAAACTACGGACTAGCGAAACTAAGGACAAATACAATCACAGAACCAGGATTAAACTTTTGCAATGCCACAGTGGCTCCAGGGATTTCTGGTCCGTAGCAAAGGCAGTAAGTAATAAATTTACAAAAACATCTCTTCCTCCTTTGACAGACGAACGTGGCGTCAGGGCGACTAAAGCTAAGGAAAAAGCATACATGCTCACCGAAATATTTTCATCGCACCCTACCTTAAACGTTCCCCATTGCAAGGCTCTCCCCACCATATCAAACATCAACACTACCATCAGGATCTGGAGAAAGTTCGAACCTAGGCCCGTAGAAATTTGGTCCAGTTCAATGCAGCAAAAACACAAGGAGCCACGTTTACCAAGAAAATCAATACAGCGGGCACAATACATTAAGGCAGGATCGATCATTCCTTCATCCTTGTAAATTGGACTACTGGGTGTCTCTGTCAACAGAAATCTGCCCTGGCATGACCACGTTGCTTGGTGCGTTATTTTGCAACAAAAACTGTATACAACGCAGCAGCTGCTCTTGCTCTACAAAGCGCAAATAATACCGTGCTTAGAATATTGCTCACCCATCTGCGCTGCCGCACCTAAGCACAACCTAAAGCTGCTGTATTCCATTCAGAAGAGAGCTGTGCATCTCGTCGGCGACCCGAACTTGATCCAGGATTTAGATAGTCTGGAACACCGCAAAAATATGTCCGAGATATCCTTGTTTTACAGATATTTTCATGGCAGATATTCCCAGGATTTGGCCCACATCATCCCGGCTCCAGCAACGCCTGTCCGACAGTCGCGGCAGACGGCAAGAGCGCACCCGTTCGTTGGACAACTGGAAACACCTAGAACGTCGCGTCGCTTTACAAGGACTCCTTTGCCTGGCGCACTGCGTTACTGTATAACTCACTCCCAGGACATCTGTTTCCACCTAATTACAACTCACAGCTATTCAAGAACGGTGCCAATCAACATCTTCGGATACACACACTGCTCGTCGAGTGCTATAGGATCTTACTTTAGTGTGTGTGTCATCGCCATAAAAAAATGCTACAATGCTCATTATCGCCTTAGTTTTTTTATCTACCCAATTCAAGAGCAAAACACCAACTTTAAAAAAATCAAATGTGGTTTACTCAAAATTTTGAACTGAACTGTCCTAAAGTATCCTTTGGTAAGACCTGCCAACTACTCAACTAGTTAAATTGTCACAAATACACAAAAAACGCTTCCACAGCACTATCAAAACACGCAATAATGAAAAACAGCTTTAATTATAACAATAATAAAATATATAGGTACCTGTTAATTATCACAATTTGGCTATGAAAGAAATGATGGAGGTATGAAGGAACCCAAATGCAGTAAACGACAGAACCGTCGGCGGCGGCGACCGACGCGACGCCGACGTTGGGAATTTAAGCAACCTTTACAATAATCTTATTCTTATATTAAATATTTGTGTATCCTTTCAATACCGTACTCCCCCACTTTCAGTTAGGTCTTTTAATATAACAAAGTAGATAATAAGTTTTATACTATCAAAGAAACTAATTAAAATGAAAAACTAATAAAGAAAAAAATATCAAAATAGACAAAAAGTAAACGCTTATCACATACATTCTTTCGACTAATTAAAGTATTGATTTAGTCAAAACTAGCAACAGCAAAAATGGCGATTCAGTTTCAAGGTGCTTATCAAAAAGATGAATTTTAAATCATTTTTAACCATAATATGTGTGTATCTCTAAATGTAACTTAATGTTATGTGAACCTGAGTCAGATTTTACTCATAATTTAGGATAATAAATTAAAACTTTTGAAAATGCCCTAAATCTTGGGCTAAACGTAAAGGAAATATTTTTTTATTATACCTATACCCAAGAAACATAACCATCGAATACCTACCTTAACAAAACATAACTGCGAAATAACCTTAAACTTAATTCTTCCACAATTTAACTTAAAATTATATAATAAAACTAATACAGATGCAATTTTTGGAATACAACACCTTTAGGGTGATGAAGTTACCATCTCTCTACCCGTTTCAGATGGACATTGTTACCATAGGAATGTACTACAGTCTGCATAATCCCAAGAATTTACCTGAAACAAAAAAAGAGGATTTTAATTAGCATGTCATAACAAAACGCGATATTCATTATTAATTTTGCAATGAAAGTTGTTTCTAAAAAAGACGATTCCACGAGCAAACTGCTAATATTTATGAATCTATTCAAGTCATTATGTATTATTTATCTAACAACCTATAATAATGCTATAATAAACATTACGTTTAATCCTGGTCAATAGAATGAAAGTTGTATTAATGCCCGTCTCTGTTAAAGAGTATCGATAAATTGGGTATGATTTTTAAAACAAATTGGTAATGAGGCTTTAGGAATTGTTAGTTTTAAATATATATATATTTTTTATTTATAGGTACTCAATCGAGAATTCAGTTTTTAAAACAATTATAGTTCTCTTGTATAAGTAACATTTGTTTTGGCTTGTACACTGCCGTGCAAAAGGAATCGCTTTGCTCTGACTCGAAGCACGCCATTGGCTTGGTTTATAATAAGGGAAATAATAATGCATTACATCGTAAAATGTTTTTACTTAGTAGGACATCACCATTATATTTTGCATATTCGCATATACCTACAACAAAATAGTGGAATGACGCACCTCACTTTTTGTGCTTTTAGGCAATTTGGCAGTCGAGCACGGAATAGCAAGGCATTAAAATTTAAATAAATTTATAATGCTTTAATTTTGACGTGCTGCCGTTTATATAACTACCTATACGAAGTTGCATTATTGTACAATATATTTAAGAAGATAATTACATAACGTACGACATGAAACGCTTGTTTGTTTCAGTATAGAAACTTCTTACCACCTCAACAATATATTCCAGAAGCACATTAACCTGATTGTTTCGTCGGGGTAGCAAGTAGCGAGTACTCCATGATCAGCAAACAAATTTTACCGAAAAATGCTTGGAATTGCATATAATTACTTGCATTTAGTAATGAATATTCCCTGCCAATTGGTGACGAAGTCGAGCTATAAACCTTGATATGTCGGCTATTCACCGATTTTATACTCAAACACTGAGATTCAACACAACGCATATATATTGCAATAATAACTGCCAAACAATAAACAATCAAAAATAGGAATAGCAAAATAGAGCGTCTTATCTGTATTAGTTTTGCCTAATGAATAATCTTTTCCCGTTTCTACCGAGTGTGAATGAATAATCTATCTATACATGTTATATAAATATAAATATAAAAAGGAGGTATCATCGTTCTTTGTCATCGTTAGGTAACTCGACGTCGCGTCGGAAAGCCTGGCTATGGTATGTTTCACGAGTCGTGTCGGATATAGGGCATTTCACGAGTCGTGAACAGCACGGCCATCCTGTTGTTCTTGCGTCCTCGCAAGGATAACCCTGAAAGAACAGAAAAGCAGTTGATCTATTTTGTGCCTGTGACGGCGGCGGCGTTTATATATTTTGCCTATGATGGCGTGCATTATTGCCACTGACGGCGAATATTTTGCCACTGACGACAAAAATTTTTTTCATTTATTTGCCACTGACGACAAAAATTTTTTCATTTATTTGCCACTGACGACAAACATTGTTTCATTTATTTGCCACTGACGACAAAATTTTTTTTCATTTATTTGCCACTGACGGCGAATATTTGGCCACTGACGACAAAAATTTTGTCATTTATTTGCCACTGACGGCAAATATTTTTGCCTCTGACGACAAAAATAAAAGATATAGTTTACCTTAATCCTTTTGAATTGTGAACGGTTTTATATTTTCCAAGCAAAAGACGCCTTCATATGGTTTCCTTGACCTCTCGGTGTGTATGTTCTCTTTAACACGATATCGATCATTCGGTAACACCTCAGTAACTCGGAACGGTCCTCTGAATTTTGGAAGGAGTTTCTTACTTTCGTTATTGGCTGGAAAACTGGTAACTTTGGTGACAACTAGCTCACCGACAGAAAAATATTTTGGTGGAGAGCGTTTCTTGTTGAAACTGAGGTCTTGTTTTGTTCGATTTTCCTCGAGATTCCTGGCTGCCTTTCGTCGAATTTTGGTTACATCCTTTATTTCCTCATCAGATAAATTATGTAAATCAGAGTCCATTTTAAGTTCAAAGCCAAGTAAAATTTCTGCGGGCGTGTATTAATTGAGTAATGCGGTGTTTCGTGTTGTTTAGACCCTTTTGTACTTGTGTAACTTTCAGATCCTAGGTATTGTTAAGAGTATTTACTCGTGATGTTACAAGCGGATTTAAGATGGTTTTGTTGACTCAAACATACTCATTTCATGTGACTGTAAAATATTATAAAGTTTACTGAAATAATTTGATGAGATCTGATGATTACGTTAATATTATTTTTAAGCCAGTCTAGCATAGTTTCTTTATTTTTAAAATGAAGAAAATTGTCAATTCTATAACATTTGGGTTTTCGGTAAAATTGCATCCTATATTATAATGTCAAATTGAAAATCTAAATTATCAATTACATACAATATTCAATGCCAAGATTAACTTCATCGGTTTGTGTCTTTTCACAAAATATTATGCGTAATCGTGGTTCCCGATCAAAAAAAAACCCAGAGAGAGTACTTAATTGCTTTTTCAAGATTATAAATCTTGAACTTTAATATTTCTACCACTGACCCTTTTGTAATCGAACAATCGCTACCAATATCAATAAATCCTTTGCATTTATGTCCGTTAATAGAAATGTTTTGTAAAATTTCGAATGAGAATCTGGAACATTTTTAATAAGATTTATAGTTTCTGATAATTTAATTTGTGATTTATGCGTTTTCTCTTGATTTGACTGGATTTGTTTCGTTTTGAAGTTAATACGTTTCTTTAAGCAATTGGTCTCAAGGTGACCTTTAATGTGACGAAAATTACAAATTTGATGTTTATAATGACAAATTTTACGATCGTGTCCTATTTTACCATTTATTACCTACAAACGTCTGTTTACTTGTAGATGGGTGATACGTTGACTTGACATGTGATCTTTAATACTTTAATTCCCACATATTGAGAATTTGGTTTATAATTGTCGATATTCTCGATATTAGACTTGATTCTAATGATGCCTGAGCAATATAATGAGGTGGAGGAGTGTAACTTACAGTTTCTCGTACTCTGACTCTGCGTCTCTTCTTATTTTCAAGCGATTTTTTTTTTATACTTTACGTCACTTGATGAAGAACTGTCCGAAGAACTAGACGAAGATGAAGGAAGATCTTTCTCATTTTGATCGTTTTCGACCCATTTTTCTTTGTACAGTATTTGGACGCGATACAAAGAAACACCAACTCAACACTTTTTCGACCACTTCTGATGTCGGCTATTCACCGATTTTATAGTCAAACACTGAGATTCAACACAACGAATATATATTGCAATAATAACTGCCAAACAATAAACAATCAAAAATAGGAATAGCAAAATAGAGCGTCTTATCTGTATCAGTTTTGCCTAATGAATAATCTTTTCCCGTTTCTACCGAGTGTGAATGAATAATCTATCTATACATGTTATATAAATATAAAAAGGAGGTATCATCGTTCTTGGTCATCGTTAGACTCGACGTCGCGTCGGAAAGCCTGGCTATGGTGTGTTTCACGAGTCGTGTCGGATATAGGGCATTTCACGAGTCGTGGACAGCAGAAAGTAGACCGGTTTTAGGAATGTATTTCGATATCATAAATAGGATAAAAATCAACTTCAATCCTCTACTTTGACAGGCAATCCATCTAGGTCGTGGCATGTAATTTAAGAGTCATGCTAACCCAAACTAAAAGATAGTTGCTTAATTGGGTCAAATTTCACAGAAAAATCTTTTCCCCATCTATCTAATAATAGTTTGGGTACTTTGCTTAAAAACTTACCCCTTGTTATGACCATATTCTCTTTCCACTTGCTCTAATTTCAATCAAATATATATAGTTTTTATTTTATTTTAAATGTATCTACCAATTAAATATATCTGGCATCTGGAAGTGGTGAGAGGGTGGCCTTGAAAGGCCCCGGCACTTAGACCTCATTGGACCCTGTGTGCGTCCTCTCCTCACTAGGCCATCGCCCAGCCTAGTGCTGTGAAAAGGCGGCGATGTAGCCCGAGGAGGCTGTTCTGAGAAAAGCCATGGTTTGCCATCGTGGTCCCAAAATGGATTACCTTGGTTTCGAAACAGCGCCGCAATGGCTGAGCAGATGCTATCCTGTTTCTTCCTCTTGCCTCTATGCAAAGTATGCAAACACCTCTATGCAGGGGCATAGAGATGTTTTGCATAATCTCATTGTGTAGAAATATTTTCTTAACTGGAATTGTCCAGTCATAATATCCGCCATGTATCGTAGGTTCTTCCTTGACATACACAGTTATGCCTTTGCTGCATACCCATTTGGGTAGCTTAGTAGCTTCCTGGCAAGTCGACAGTTAGGTGGTTAGTCCCATCTTCGTGGGTGATCTTTTTCTTATCATGTGCATCAACGTTGTGTTAGGTCGATCTGAACGGCCAGCTCCCATAATGTTTGAACCGGCTGCCTTTCTAGCCAATTTATCCGCTGTTACCTACGCACTGTGCATGTCCTTTAAACCCAGCACACAGAAATTCTGTTTTTGCGAGCGGCATCCTCCAGTGAATTGTAGAATTCTAGTACTGACCTGGCTGTAAGTTTATAACTTTTCAGGGCCAGTAGTGCTTGCCTGCTGTCCGCGTAGATTTTATTAGTCTTGTCCTCAGTATTCCTGCGAGCAATCTCTATTTCAGCTGTGAATATAGCAGCAAGTTCAGACTGAACTATGCTTGCGTGTACCTCCATAGATTATTTGAGATTAATTCGCAAGTGTCGGGAGTAAATTCCACAGCCTGCTCATTCCTGGGGTTTTGAACCATCCACGAAAGTGTTAACCGCATTTTCGATTATAGGTTCATTTGGTTTTATTTGTACATCATATAGTTTGTCGAAGACAAACAGGAAAGGTATGCTGCGGTAGTTGCAGTTTTCCGACTACTCCTTCCCACAGGCGGCGTCTAGTCTCTACACATCCTATTCTGTGTTGCACACCAACGATTCTGAGCCTTAGTAACGTAATCAGTGCCACCTTCTTTAGATAAATATCTAGTGGCGGCAAGAACAGCATTACTTCCATGACTCTGTTTCGGGTTGTTCTCATATCTCCCATTATGTTTCGGAAGGCAGTTCTCTGTACCTGACTGAGCATAAGCATTGTAATTTTTTACAATGCCATCAAACTAGAGCTCCATAGACAATCATGGTTCGTATGATAGCAGTGTAGATTCACGTTACGACCCCGGATTTCATACCCCAGGTTTTTTCCTACGGTCCTGCAGTACCGTTCCATTCAACCAATCATTAAAAATGTATTCAATATTTGACTTCTTAACAAGCAAACAATTGCATAAAATAGCCGCTAGTTAATTATTTGAGCAACTTTAGTATGCATGAAACCGACAGAATTTTCAAATTGAACATTCTGACTATTCATTTAAAAAGTAGACAACCTACCCATTTTTAAATAAGCGTAATGACGAAACATTTTTGTGTTATCCTTCTTTTCGATTGTATATAACTAGTAGTTTGTTCTATGTGACTATTCCCTCAAAATGAGTATAGGAATAATTTCATAATTCTCCAACGAGCAGATAAATGCTGGGCACGTAAAGTGATTTTTTTGTCAAATGGAATAGTGCCAATCTTCAGGCCTACATACATGCAAACTGCCGGCTCAGCAAAACAAGCAGCATACATGAAAAAGCGACGCTGAATCCCAAGCGAACATTTTTGCAAATACACGTTTGAGACCATCAACCATCAACGACGGCGTGCATTAATTCAAAAATATCATCTATCACTACTTTTGACTAATTAAACATTCATAGGACAAATTGCAATTTTCCGATATTGCCCAGAATTTATGGGTTGGAGTGTTTTGAATTTTCGCTGTTAGCCCTAACTCTAGAACAGCCAAAATATGTTGAGTTGACCGTGTAATTTGTTCGATCTCAAAAAGACAATAAAAAGAACTTTGTACAGACAACTACTGAACTGATTTGAATATATACAGGGCCTTTCTTTACCTAGTATGCTAATAATTATTATGATCAACAAAGTTTCAGATTTTTTTGTCCCTCGAGCACAGACAATTGAACTTGGTAGTACTTATTACACTTGTTTTATATCAGTTTTCAGAATTTTTCTTTAAAAGTGACAAAGCGATGAAATTTTGCGAAAGTGTATAAATCATGAACAAATTACGTACAAAGTGAAAAATGTGCTGATATATTACTTTCAGCTTACTTTGCATCAGAAACGTCCCTCTTCAGCGTCGCGCAATAGGCTGCCAACATAGCGAGATTCCACTTGCTTTGGTATCTCTTCTCCATTTCTAAGACGTCCTGAATAATATTTCGCCATGCGACGAGCACCGACTACTGCTCCAAGGTTTTCTGGGAGAAATTCCAAGTGTGAGACAAAAAAGTGTGTTTTTAGACTCATGTTACAATCCATGGCTTCATATTAGGCTAATAAATTGATAACAATTTCTACGATTTCCCAAGAATCCGATCTCCTGAAAAGACAATCGTGCTGCTCATTCAATTCCATTTAGCTCCTTAAGACATTTTTCATCTCGAAGTAGCTGTCTGATCTGGGGTCCCACAAAATTATCTTCCCTTACCTTAGTATCACTGACCTTAGGAAACTTATTCCTCACATATGCGAACCCACTGTTAGTTTTATTCATACCGTTAACAAACATTTTCATTAACTCAAGCTTAATGTGCAAAGGGAACAAATAATTTTTTGGTGGATCAACAAGTGGGGTTTCCTATTTTCTGGTAGCAGTGAAGTTCGTTGTGGCCACTCTTTCTTTTCATAATGACTTCCTACCCCGACTGTCCCCTTCACAGAGGAAACTACAGTACTTTGTGTAACTGAGTCGCATGCCCACCAAAAGTGAAACGACTTTTAAATAGCCACAAATATTCCACTAAAAGTCGTTACACTTCGTCTTTTCCAACAGAAGCTTCATGTTGTCAGAAGATTCTTTCATTCTGCCTACTTGAGCCAAAGAAACAGATGGTAACTTATTTCCATTTTGGAGTAGTACCGCTTTCAAGGTTAGGTTGGAAGAGTCAATGAACAAACGCCATTCATCTATATCATAATCATGCTCAAGCGTCTTCATACCAGAATGGACGTCATTACAAAATACAATACCGTCTTCCACAGGGAAGAACTTCTCAAATTCTTTAAGGAGATTACGATAAAAAGAAATTTTTGTATTACTCTGAAGAAGATTCCAGTCTTTTAATCTGGAGTCTAGAAGTTCGGCTTGCTTCTTACACAAGTTTAAATTGCGGACGAGGTCGTTGAAGTCTTCTTGACCAAGAAGACACAGGAAGACGAAACTGGTTCAAATTTTGGGTCCAAATCTATATTTTCGCCTGCAAAACTTTCTTTCATTACTACGTCATCAGTACTATCATCGCCGCTTGATATCATGTTCTGTAGAGGCTCAGGCATAGGTAACTCCGGGCCGTGAGATACTACTGGTCTCAGTGCAGATTATTAGGATATTTCACAGTACATTTGTATTTAGTAGCTATGCCACTTATATTTAAAGGTAAAAAAAAATCGGTAATATGGTCTGATGGTTCCCTTCAAACCATAGGACTAGCCAAAATCATATGTCACTTACCTTTTGCCCACGCTGGAAGAAGTCTGACACACGTAGCACAGCAAGTATGGGGAGCTCAGCTTTTGTCTTGATCATCTGCAGTAGAGTGGAATTGTGCGCGCATAAAGATAAAGTGGTACATATTTGTACCACAGTGCGTTAGTAGTAATGGACTAATACGTGATCGTTCCGAATATAACTGGTGATTTAAGTGCTTTATGTATCGAAATGCTAAGTCAAATATACTAGGAGTACATAATGCCTCTTACAGGACCGAGATGATGATTTGATGAGATATATTACCATTATATGCCCAACTAAGACAGTATTTAACAATAAACAAGCGTATCCCAAATTTCAATTTTGATGCTGGGAACGACTACTGTACTGGCGAAACGGGCCTCTAAAAAAGTTATTGAAAAATATTCGGGAGGACGGGTGCAGTGTATCAAGAAAATAGTGTTTCATGGGTTAGTTTGGGTTAGTGGTGGTCAGAGAATTAATTCATATTGGATTCTTTTCTTCTCTCTATCCGTAATGAGACTGAGCAGAGAAAATATGGATAAGCGGAGTTAATCAGCCACGGTATTTTGCAGGATTTTTAAGGCTGCGGTGAAGATAATGGTGATACTGAAAATAGAATATTTATGCACCAAATGCAGCTAACTTCACCAACTTCAACTATCATCTAGAGTGGTAATTAGTCATAAAATCGATATCCTCAACACCAAAAAAAAAGTATTCCTACATCACTTCCTGCTAGCATAGAAAACTGCACATTGACGATACTCCATCAAAACACATACAATTTTTGAATCCCGGTCATTCTAATTCTAGAGATAAAGGCGATGCATGGCAGTGCAGTTATTAACGAAGCTTTGAAAAAAGCCAAGAGAAGAACTATTTATAAACAGGTGGACGAGACTAAAGCAGAGAATCGAAGTGAAATTGCCCGTAATTTATCCATTACCTGGGAAATTTCAAATTACAAGGATCCAGGTATTTCAGTTTCTCGAGGATCTTGGCATAAAGCTAAAATATATAGATGCTTCGAGACTCTGTATTTCTACTTTGACGATGCTTCACAAATCCAAATTATTAACATGCCAAAGAAGTACGCACGTCGTAAAGGCACAATCCTTGATCTGATAAGTGAAGAACTTAAGGAGGTGATGAAATGTTATGTTCCTAAAACGTTTCTTCAAAATTCTTGGGTAGCTCGAGGTAGGTATACTATAATATGACAATAGTCAAACAGGGCGAAGACAATTTCGACAAACTCTGAAACGAGATATTTCAGAGTTCTTTTCACCTGACCGAAATCTCGCTACCTTGAAACAATATATGCCTTTCGAACCAAACAAAAAGGAGTTTAATGTTTTCGTACCTTGCTTCTAAAGTTTAGCTTATATGAAGGAAAATCGTCATCCGAATAGATAGATTCCCTAGCAGAACGAGTTGTGTTAGAGCTTTTTAAATCATATGCTGGTCATGTGCATAGCATTTATTTGAACAATTTTATTTAGTTTCTTATCTCTACTAAATGAACTAGCAATCAGAAATCAATTTGGTTGTGGAACCTTCAGAATAGATAGCAAACATATTTCAATGACATCTCGGAATGATCGAGAGAGAAGCCTGTGTCCATAATTAGTTCACTGCATAATTCAGATTTAAAAGCAAGGGTGAAATATACTAATAGTGAAAGCATAAAAAAATAATTACTTTGCCTCAAATCTTTATCTGATTGCACAACGCTTATATGTGGGAATAGAATACTTCAATTAACTGATGCAGTGCTATTCTCTTTCTCACAATCCACAATATGGTGGATCACTCTGCAGATTGCGTTGTGGTGAACTACTTGATATTATAATTCAGCCTACAAGTATATCCATGTGATGGTTCAACTTGTAGTGTCTCGAATAGAGACCTACTAAAGTTTTGAGTTGCTGCCTGCTTAATTTCAGTATTATGTTTGTTATTTATTGCTGCGAAGGATACGCTATAAAGTGATTGAGTCCTGGTAGGTCCAGCCAATGATGTCTCTTCTCTCTAGGCTATGATTATGTGTCTGGTCATGTTACAAGATAAGATGTCAAGTACATATTCAGATCCTGTCAACTTTGCCTAAGCTCCTGTTCAGGTAAAGAGTTTCCACAGACTAGTGTGACAAGGTATCCAGCTTGGGGTAATCTTACTATTCCGAGTCATTTTGATAGTTTTTTATTATTTTAGGACAATATTTATTTTATTGAAATGCTTTGAGAACTTCTTGACTAGTCCAAAATATTTTTAATTGCATTTGTTTCTGGTACTTATAAAAAGTTCAATGGCATACGTGTACACATAAAATATGGTTGCATAGGTGCCCAGACTGACCGAAATCTCAGTTTTAGCTGATTTCTCATATTCCCGAGCTTCGACTCCTGTACCAAATTTAGAGCCATCTGTAAATCAGCAGTTGTCTGCCCGCAGCAGTTCAGCTTCATTCCAAAGCCACTCGTGTCTTTCAGGGAAAAGTGCATGATAGAACATTTAGGCATGCTGGTAGAGAGTGTTCCTAAGAAGCTATGACTCATCATGTTCCCAGCAGTTCTTGCAGATCATGTTTGTGAAGTACTACTGGCAGCAGGTATATGTTGCCTATCTGGCCTCCCTCCCCAGATATATGTGAAGAAGTACAAGAGTGCTCTCATGGGCGCAAGCATCTGTGGTAGTCAAGCACGCCTATTTATAGGGAAGTACTAGCATTTTCTAGCTTCCTTTGGCTTCCTGGCATTTCCTGCTTCAGAAAATATTTCAACATAATGATCAAGAGATCCTAAGGATGTAGGAATGCACACGAATTTTCCCTACATTAAGATGACTAAGTCAACTGTATATGCTTCTTTCTAATTTAACTACTTATTGTAAAGTCACGGCCAGCACGTCAAACACCCATGATGAACCTAAATCTGACTGATTATTTTGTAGGGAGGTTGTAATGTTTCTGCATCTCGGATACAGTGGATATTAAGAAGGCATTTAAGTAGCATGCCAGTTCTACTATCCGTCCAGCATCCTCTCGAGACTAATATGCTGTAGAGATAGAAAAGTTTATCCAGTCCAATTTATTGCAGATGTGGGAAGATACAATTCTCTCGTGGCGCAATGACTTTACCGCAACTCGTATGTTTCTGCAGTAACTACATTCATTGACTCCAGCCAGTCACTTTTTGAGGTTGTTTGCTCCGGCCCTCAGGATGGACTGGTTACCCAGGGTCAAGCTATCTGAAAAGTCATTTTGTACTTATTGCTTTAACATGTAGATCCTAGTATTTGCAAAGGAGATGTTCAGTCCTTTTATTTAGCCGAGCTCCTGATCTGGTTCTCTGGATGAGACTTGTGGATTCTTGTGCTGCTAGGTATACCTTCACAAAGCCTTCTATAGCACATTTTTTCTACCCGAATCTTTTCGTTTTAGTTCGGTAGAGTAGTTTTATAAAGATTCCAGTCGCCGAAACTAGAGCCCTACATAATAACTGCAACACTTTTTTTCTTATCCATGACGATATTGTCACTGACTTTTTTATCCGCGACGCCACGCCTTGGTTAGCGTGCAGGAATATAGCTCAGATTCGAGATCGATCTACGTCAGGTGAGAAGAGATAATAAAGAAAGCACTTCAGTTAAAATAATAACAACGTGTATTATCAAAGACAATGAGAAAACATTAACAATGTCTATTGGTCAGAACTTAATAAGATTATATTATATCCGATTACTAAGGTGCGCATGCTCTCTAGATTGATGTATATTTTTCAATTGTTTACAGGTCTTTAGTCACTGTTTTATATAGTTTTTCTTAAGAGATTGTGTTGTGTTTTATTTAAGGTTGGTTTGAAAGTAAGTTCACTCAAAGGTTACACTGCACTTTTAACTATTTGACAGATTCTAGCAACAAAATTATCTTTCTCAGAACTTTGACAAATTTATCATGGATTCGACTTTTACTACTGCGGATATGAAACCCTCAAACTTCGCGATCATGTGATCGAGTCAAGCTTAGGTTAGGGTGAGGAGAAAAGGATATATTAGAACCTGAAAGCGCCCATGTGGACAGCCCAGGAGCTGGTTTTAGGTGAGACTCAAAAGTCTGCCAAACTGATGGTTCACTAGCATATATATATCATAAAATGTGCTGCTCCCGTTGACTGCTCGCGTTGTTTATAATTTGTCTATAATATTTACATAATATTTAGCAAGTTCAAGATCAAACTTGGGACAGGGTAATATTTATTTAGCAGCTTATGCATTTTAGTAGTACACAATATTGCGCCAAGGGACATTCTTACTATGATTCTTCAACAATGCCGTAAGCCCTATAAATACGGCAAGCAAGACTATTCTCAGAAAATATACGAATTAAATTACAATAATATATAGGATACAGTAGCTTCCCCATAAAATCAATTTTATTTCAGTTCCATGTGGAAAAACCACTATATTTCTCCTGAAGACGTAACAAAATAGATTTTTTATGAATTTATGAATCCCGAGGCGAACGTTAACATTTTCAGATCACATGCTTAGGAAAAACCTGCAACAATAATATTAGTAATATAGACAGATGCAAAATTTTGAATAGCAGGAACTTAAATTAAATTTTTTTAAATCGGTTGTTCTAAAATTGTATGTGATCTAGAAAATTTTGATGCATCTAATTTCATTCACATTTAAGAATCCTTTTCATATGCAAATATTAAATTTAGGATAAGTGTTTCTAAATCAGCATAAAATTTATTCCAGGTGCTTCTTTATTTTTCCATTGCCAAATTGGATTGATATTTTTTGTTAAACTATTCAAATTCAAAATTCCCGCCCATGTAAAATTTATTTTATTGTATCATCCTTCATGAAATTGAAGCCGTCTAAAAAACCATTATGAAGCAAAAATCTCGAATATTTTATAAGAGAATTTATGTATGCATGAATTCCGTAATTCCAATTTACTAGATGGTAAATTAGAATCCACAATAATTTATTTTTGGTGTCACGAGTGTATTGGATGGCAATTATCATGGATGGTCGAAAGGCTGACGGTATTTAGGAAGTACCTTGAATGAAAGTTTGAAATTTGTGGCAGCTTATAAATGCTTATAGAACAACCAGCCAGAATGGCTAACAATTTTATATTTAGGCTAGGTAACCGGGACTTTTGGGTAATGAGTTTTATTCCATAAAAGTGGACTTAAGCCACATCAATTTAAGGAAAATGGAGCTCTTTTTTATACTTTAGGAAATTTTTTTCATTCTGCCAGGACACTCGGACAAGACGGCCCAGATTGACATGCTATCTCGAATTTGCATTTGTAATCCCTTGCTTAGTTCCGATCCTAATAATATACAGAACAAATAACATTTTTGATATTAACTATTTCATAATTCAACAGAACAATATAAAAATACGTTGTCATTAATTTTGCATTGAATAGTATAAAATACATTTTGTCCCATGAATTTTTTATTACTTAAAGCTAGTATTATGCGCTATATTTTGGCTCACGGATGCATATATGATGCAAATCGATTTTTGAATATTTTTTCCCGGTTTAGTAGTGTGCAAATACTGACTAGGCCAGTGGCACTGATTGTTATAAAAAAGTTGGTGTTTGTTGCATCTTATAATGTGCACTGGCAGCTGGCAGACTCAGTAGTTGTGAAATTAATATTTTTGGATCCTCTAATGTTTTTGATTTCCCGAAATGTTTCTATTAACCATAGATATTTTTTAACGGTACCAATGCATGGCTTGGAAAGAATTGAAAAACCATAACATAGATTGTTATTTTTGCCTCATGAATATTGAGGGTAGTGGGCCTATATCCAAACTGCTGAGCATTCTAATCAACCATCAGCTTTACAGCCTGCCAAATATAGTGTTGCAGTGCCTGTTCCAACCTTACCAGAATCTTGGACTTTGGATGAAGAAGAATTCGAATCCCCTGCTTTTTTTAATGATAGTTCGAAGTTTAAATCTATGAAAATGGCAGTCAAAACTTTTGCATCCAGATTAAAAGGATGGAATTTTCTCCGCAGAGATACAAACATTACTTTTACCGAGCACGGCAAAAAACCACACACATTTTATTCTTCAAGGAGAGGATTTGATATAATTAGCCAAATGAGTGACGCATTGATTCTTTCTAACTTAGGGCCACTACTTTGAATTTAGATTAGTCACTTAAATTACTCTTTAAATTAATTAATATTTAGCAGTGACTAATCAAAGTTCAAGGTAGCGGCTCATTATTTAAAGGCAGTGTTGGTTCAAAACGGTAACAAATGTCCATCCACATTTGCACCTGCAGCTCATGCAGTTCGCATGAAGCAATCATACAAAAATATGCAAGTTATTTTATAACATATCCGTTAAAATGTATATATATGTGCCATATGTGGGGCTAGCTCTACTTCTTGGAATGCAACTGAGATGTGCCAAATACCCTTGTTCCCTTTGTAAATGGGACAACCGTGAACAATATAGTCACTATGTATAGAAGGAGTGGCCACTTTGTGCGGCACTGACTCGGTGACTTAAAAACGTTTCCAGTGAACCTACTAGTTGATTCCAAAATGACATTACTTTCACCTTTGCCTATTACATTGTGATTGATTAAGAATTTTGGTAAAGCAATGGATCGGAATGGAAGATGCTTCTTGTATCTCACACATAAATTTCTGGGAGTTAGTGACGCAAAAATTAAAGCGGGCATATTTTTGTGAGCACATAAATAAGGAAGAAGACGGAAGGTAAAATATGTGACAATGTGCTAAATAAAACTGAATTACGAGCTTGGAGCGCTTTTAAATCCATTGCTGCAAATTTTCTTAGAAATGTGAGAGCTGATGATTAAAAAGATATCGTGACTGAACTATTAATGCTCATAATGAAATGGCATTTAACACATCTCTTAAAATTCACTTTCTGAACCCTTTTCTCGATTTCTGGCTCAAAAAATTACAGGCAGTAGGTGACGAATATGGGAAAAGGTCCCACAAAAATATTTCTGCAATGGTAAACCGATTGCAAGGCAAATAGAGTACAAGTTTACTTGCTGATTATTGCTGGAATATTAAGGGATACTCGAGAAACAAAATAGCACCGTAAAATATCCACAATAACCTTCCGATGTATATTTAAAATATGTAATAATACATATATTGATATATTTTGCTAGAAAACAACAATGCAGCAATAAAACTGGGTGATTCGGCTTTTTCGGCAAGTTTTACATAGTAAGCTAAGTTAATTTTTGTTTACCAATGAATATTAAATAGTAATTGTACTGGAAAAATGGGAGCATTTAACTACAAGATATTTCTATGTATGTTATTTTCTTATTTCCCTCCATTCTAGTAGCTACGTGAAAGTCATGTCATGTGATTATAATATGAGCTCCGTTTCAACGCTGACTATTTCAACGTAAACATGTCTCCATCATTAATGCATTTGTTGGTTAGTGAGCTTTTTCGTGCTTTTTGCGCTTTAATGAAATTTCTTAGTAGTGAAGAAAGGTAAATCAGTGACCAGTGTGATTTCGGAGGTACCAATGAAAGGAAAAAAACATTGAACAGTGTGGATTTAGAGGCATCCTTGGCTCAAAGAGCTAAGAGAGCTAGAGAGGGCAGTCAAATTGATATGGAAGTATCAAGGAGCGGGACTAATAGTGGTGCTTCTCTAAGCGCAGAGCCAAGAGACTATAGAAAAATGTATGAGATGTTAAAGAACGACTATAAAATGATTGTTGAGGACTTCAGAAGAGTGAAAGAAGAGTTGATAGAAGAAAAAAGAACGAGGGAATCTGAGAAAAAAGATATGGAGGAAATAAGATTAGAGATAAGGACTCTGAAAGCTACTCTTGAAGAAATTAGGACTCAAAAGGGGAGTATGTCTGATAACGCGCTTCAGAGAGGACAATCAAGAGAAAAACCAAACTCAGAGTAGCCGAGGCTGGGTAGCAGAAGAAGGATACCAAATCATGCTGATCGAGAAGGGAAAAAGAGATGTTTTGGAGGCAGTTTCTTATGCGGATCAAGTCAAGGCGATTCCGCCTATTGTTCTCCAGGGAAATAAAGACTGGATTAGACTTGAAAATAAATTGTAGTCAGCGGATCTGGAATTTGATTGTGCCAAAAGGCAAGGAAAAGACATCAAGATATTTTTGAAGAACCAGGACGGTCATAGGAATATGACCCGGTTTTTAACATAGACGAATACTTCATACTATACCTACAGGCTAGAGGCTGAGACGAAACACCACGGGATGCTGAGCGGATTGGATAGAGGCACAGCCGTAGAGTTTATAGGATTGAAGATTCATGACCTTGGATTCAGGGATGTTGAGGTTACCAGAATGTTCGACTTTAAAACAAAGCAACCATTGCCTCTCTTTACGGTGGAGGCCAGTGATAAAAAGGGATTTTCGAAGTTGACAGGTTGATGGATATGATGATAAGGATAATGCCCCTGAGCCAACTCAGTGTTACAAATGCCAGTGCTTCGGGCATAGGCAATCGAGGTGCTACATGCCGGAGGGCTGCGTAAAGTGTGCAGACATCCTTCTAGAGAATGTCAGCTCACACAACCTAATGATGCGAATGATAGGAAAGTGAAGTGCGTTAATTGCGAACAAGCTGGGCACCCAGCGAATTATTGAAGATGTCCGAAATATCAACAAATACATGGAAATAATAGGCAAAATGTAAATAATGTTAATAAAGGGATAGTGAGTAGTCAAAATGTAAATACTGTAAATAATCAACAGAAGAATGGAGGACATCAAAACATAAACGCTGTCATGGTTAGTGCTGACCAAATATCAACCCTCAAGAGAGTATTTCTGCAAGTACTAAGGGAAGTTCTCGAGGGTATTAATGGCTAAATTAACCATCGCCTCTTGGAACGTAAGAAGATTAAGAACAAGAAATGGGGAAGTGCAATTATTTTTACAGGACTGTCAACCCAAATCTCATTATTCAATATTACTTCTTGGGTTGGCTTATGTGGATTTCCTTCAATGGATAAAACGATGCTTAATTTTTAATTCTAAGAAAACTGAAGGCGGACCAGATCTTGGTAGGTCTCTTACGAGTCTTGCTTCCCCAAATTTCCGATCAACTCGACTTACGGCAGACTGAGATATTTGCTTGTCAAGATATTTGATCTTAACCATTTAACAAACATTGTGTTGTGTTCTAATTCTATCATCTACTAGAATAGATGGCTTAAAAATAGAATAAGATACGAAATTCAAAAAATACCTGCTGAAATGAGACGTAACGTGGTTGAAGAATTTAAATCGTGGCTTGGTTACTGTCAAGAAGTCAACGGGGCATAGTTTGGACAAAGACCAGATTAGGATAGGTAGTTTTAGTTTTAATTGTGTTATTTTTATTTTTTGAGTTCTGTTTTTAATAAACAGGTATAAATTAAGAATGAGCTTTATAATATTTATAACTGTTGAGAATGTGTTTTATAAAATAGCCGAGCAAATAGCTTTAGAACCTCTTGTGTACGAGTAAATAAACATTCCTTCGTTTTTTTTTATCATATTTTAACTTTTGAACAGTCGTCGTTTAAAAATGGTTTGATAGAATTGTGCCAAAATTTAGGAGCATACTGGGCGAAATAAATGCTTTTAAACGTTGTATCACTAGCCATATGTTGTCATTACAAAAATGTGGATGAAGTACGTCAAATTGTCGGCAAATGAAACATTCAAAAAAAAAGTCCTTCAATTTTTATCGATTTTATGCGCGACATTACGCTCTCAGTGTGAAGCATTGATATTCTTTATTTTTTCAATTTGATCATCGCTTTATATAAGATTTGTGTAAATGCTATGTTACGCATTTGGCAAGAACAAAATACCCAAATCTGAATTATATGAAATTTCCATGGCATAGATGCCTTAGTAAGGGGGCCAGTATTACAGCCGGTCGTCGGAATTTAATTGCATCATTGAAATACGAGAATACGAGTCTAATTCTAACATTAAGAGCCCTGAGAACTAGGACATCCAAAACTCGGTACACTGACTAACGATCCTTTTAAAACAATACTACTTGTCTTTCCATCGGGGCGACTATAATGCCCGTACACGACCTAAATTTGACAGTGCCGATCTCTGGAGACCGAACTATTTGGTTTTAAAGTGACTACCTAGTTGCCCACTGTTATTCGAATATATATTTTGTTAGTAGTAATAGCAGACAGCTATTCGATATCACTTTAAATGGTATCATTAGCAATTTATAGCTTGGCTTTCAATTTCCCTCCAGTAGACGAACATGCATTCTGCATTTAGATTTGTATAGGTCTCAGTAATAGCACAACATATAACAGACAATGTTCTTTAAAAGATATCGTAGTACAAATTGAACATAGTAAATTCTTATATAAAATTAACTTTATCTCAATTCAACAAAAAACGTATTTCATCATTATTAACCCATAACCAAATTTTTTATTATAAAAGTAATTGAATAATGTGAGTTAAATTTAACCTTATTTCTATACTTGAAGAAATAGAAATATTTTACATGGTATTTAAAGACCGGATTATATGCAATCAAAAAACCTTAGGATTATGCGCATATATATGCACATTTTTTTATTTATGCAGAATATATGCAAAAAAATACATAAATGTGCGATGAATATGCAGTAATAATATCACTAAATTTGTTTTTCCAAATTAAATTTTCACTAAATTAGAGGATTGAGCGTTACAATAAAATAAATTAAAGTTGTATATACACTATTAAATCACAAATACAACTTTCCTGAATCAATTTATATCAAACTTATATTAATATTAATTTAAAAATTTATAAAACGAACTAGTTATAACGTGTACTTCAAGGTTTTGAACTAAAAAATTGTGGTGCCTATCACTAAGGATATGTTTGTACCAAGAAAACGATTTCTCTACATCTACTGAAGTTATAGGGCAAAATTTTAATTTTAGTAATAGCCAAATTATTTTTAGGTTTCTCTGAAATTATGTTGATGGCCTGCCTTAAAACCTTAAAAACATGTATTTTTTTCTATGTAAATTTCTCATTTTGTCACTACTTTGTCCTACCTCACCTCGTATTTGTTTGCAACTTTGTACACATGTTTCTATTATATTCATTGACTCTGGTAGACTTGCACAGGATTCCTATAGTTGCAAAATACTGTCTGCTAAAAATAAATAGTTACACTCAATAAACATTAGCTGTTGTTCCACTTTAACATTTTGAGATATTTCTTTACACTTTTAGAAGCACTGTGAATCATCAGATATTTGTGAAATGAGGTCTTTCAATTTTTGGAAATTATCTGCATAAAATATTGCCGCACGGATCCAGATACCTTATTTGGTCACGACAGGCTCAGGTGGGAATGGTACTCCGGGCAGCATTTTTCCGTTTCGTATTTGGTTAGCGCAACCGAGTGCGCTATTCGTTTAGAAAACTGATGCGAAAC
>MU186141.1:51602-65256 GCA_016904865.1 Pissodes strobi | reverse complement strand
ATTGGAAACTAAATAACTATATTATGATTCAGTATTAGGTTGGAAATCTAATCGTGACTTGTGGTTTAGTGAATTATTATTCTATTTCTTCTTAGCTTTTAATTTTATAGATTTCGTGTGATATTATTACTTTAATTTTATAAACTAGACTAGTTTCTTTTGTGTGTTATCTCTCCTGATATATTTGATTTACACAGACCCTAAATAGCAGGACAACTGACCATATTTCACATGTTAACCAAATCAATATATGTGAACATTGTTTTTCAAATTTTAGCTTTCTTTTGTTGTCTAATACTCATTTCTTATTTGCAAACTTATGCAGACATATATTTAGTTATTGAGGAGTAACATCTAGCACATCATAGGCAGATTTCAGTTCGATTGGTAGAGAGCTGGTGGTCCCCTTAATATCTGACTGAGCAGCAAGATTTGTACACTCTCCTAAACTAGATTCTCGTATATAACGAATAAAATTTATAGTTAGTGGTCTTGAAATAGTTTGACTTTTTTATTTTTACCACTCTAATATTATTTTATTTCAGATTTAACGTTACTCTCTGCTAATAAACAGAGAATGAGCGTGACAGCTTTTAGAGTAATTGAAAGAGGCCAATCAGTTGCTGCAACTGCAAAGGAGTATAAAGTCCTCGCCTAACTTTATTGTATAAAGTAAACGGAAAATATCGACGAATAGTTCCACAGGTCCGTCGCAGAGAAATTCGGATATCGTATACCAGGAACGAACTAGTATAAAGGATTTTTACGTCGACGTCCAGAAATATTCGAGATAATAATTACATTCTCAAAATGTAACATTGCTTTGGGTAAAAGATACATAGCAGCAAATTCGAAGCTTGTTTCAGAAAAGAAGGATTTAATTGATTCCAATAGATAATATTCATATTACAGACCATCCAAATCGTGTCTTAATAACGAATAATGAATAGGGGAAACTTTTTGTGCTTTTCCATTCAGACAAACGTTTAGAATTTACAGTAAAATTATTTCTCATGTAGACGAATTTCGCTATTCTAAAATTTAAATCATATTCTTAGAAAATGTAAGTAGCTCATTTCTGCGGGAAAATATTTGGGCATCTGCGTTTAGAGGGGCCTATAAATAGCAAACAATTTATTTTTTAGTATATCCAATTTCCGCTAAAAACACGAGATCCATGGCTATTAAGTGACTCTAATGAAGCTAAACAAAAATAATTTATGGTTCGAGAGAAAGAATTGTGCCCCCAGGTTCAAAAGTGCGAAATGTAAAATACGGAAATTATTAATATTTCAAATAAAACGGTAGGGAGAATTAACAGCAAAAATTTCACGTGTTTTGGAGAGTTTTAAACTTTATTTTGCAAACCAATGTAATATCATTATATTGACTGGTTTATGAAGTTTTGCCACATTGACATTCCATATGGTCACCTAATTGGCACTTATGCCAATTTACGCTCTGGACCCTGGATGTAAGAGATCCATTCTTATTCTATTCCATCCCCTGAGATTGAAAGTACGAAAAGTATGTTATTTGATGGCATCTGAGTGAATACCGTGTTATAGAATTATTAGTAAGCAAATTTCCTTTGGCTTTTATTTTTAAACCGTTGAAGGTTGATATAGGTTATATAAAATTTTCTTAATTTTTCTAGCAGAAATCAGATAGCAAAAAATCAGTATGGTGTTTCATTAGAAAAAAAAACACGTTTACTCCATAACTCGAATATGTGATATCAATTATTTTTTCAATTGAGTTGCCTTGTGGTGTAGATAAAATCTCACAACTCTCTCAATTTAAACAATTTTCAATCAAATAAACACATTATCGGCTTTCTTGGTAAACGGGGCAGCTTGGGTTTTTGATGCATTGAAATGGACCAAATTCCTGTCGCCCCAGGTACGAACCTTCTCCAGATCTTGATTAATTGTTGTAATCTGCTTCTGTCTGCGGTGATAAGTCTCAGTCGCTAGTAAAGGTTTTTCTGATCTAAATTGAGACAAAAGTACTGTCATCTGCAACGCCGTAAACAGGATTATTGGTTTCTGTCAGCAGGTCATTAATCTAGATGAGGAATAGAGTTGGTGAGCATATTGCGCCCTGAGGCACTCCCGCATTATCGGTAAATATGTCTGAAATGTGTCCATCAACTACAACGTGCAAGAAAACTGTCAAGCCAGCTGCAGAGCGACGATTGCAGTCCAAAGGACGGCAGCTCATTGGCCAATCCGTCATGTTAAGCTCTGTCAAATGCCTTCGAAATATCCAACGCAATCGCTCGAGGTACTCCGTAGTTCTCAATTGCACTACTCCATATATGAGTGACATAGGCCAATTCTGCCGCCTGAAGCAAAAAGGCCGTAAGTGAAAATTTTACGATTTTGGGTTTTTGGTCTTAAATGATTCTTTGGTATATCCGCTATCAAGAAAAAAATACCTGGTGTGAGAAAAATATTTTGTTTTTTTTAAAGCAAAGTTTAGTTAGCCGTAAGTGCAATACGTCACATCTTCAGAAGTTAAAAGGACGTATTAAACCGACTTGAAGTAAAAAGACCGTAACTTGAAACTTATATCCTTACTACTTCAAATTATTCTCTTCGAGCAGCATAAAATAAGAGGTTAAAAGGCGGCATTTAAAAATATCGCCGTTTAACTTTAGCATCTGTATTTATTACGTCATAAAGTATGAAGTTAAGAAGCGGTAAGTGATTTTGCCGCATTGAGGATTCATTCATAGTTCGCCTGACGTAATTACACACGAAGTAAGAAAGCCGTATGTATCGTTACCGCCTTCTAACTGCTGCGTAAGTCAGTGCTGCGTCATCATTCAAGAGATAAGAAAGCGGCAAGTGCAATTTTTAGACCTTCAATTAGTCATTATAGAAGAGAGCACGCACCTTTACGCAAATATCTTCCAAGCGACATTTTTCGGTTCACCTGCTTCGTGCAAATGATGATATTTGCGTGTCTGCTGAACTGCAAAAGGTCATAATGCTACCCCGTATGGAGGAGTATAAAATTTGCCTGTTTACCCCTCGTATCATTGCTTTCAACGAAAGTTTTGTTTCTGTGGGAAAAAAACATCCTCATCAAAAGCCTGTTGCTTTAATATGGCATGAGGGTAACGCTGGGCGAAAAAATGAGGACATTATAAGTGCATTTCATGCTTTCCTTAATGCAAAACGAGATGCACAAAAAAATAACCATGTGGTTGGATAACTGTTCGGCGCAAAACAAAAAATTATGTTTTTGCTCATTTTTAGTATTTTAAGTAAACTCGCCCGTCACTCAAGGCAAGGAAACTGTAATTAATTACTTTGAGCCGGGTCACAGTTTCATGAGTGCTGACAGGTCTCATCATCAAGTTGAACAAACTATGAAACATAAAAAAAATGATTTCTCCGACTTTACAAATGCCAACTCCAAAAATGTAGACATTAAAGAAATGGATGTAAGTAATTTTTTGACTGAGTTGATAAGTCTTCTCTACAGAAAACAAAAAAAAAATCTCAACCACGTCCTTGTATTAACGATATAGTGAAAATTAGAGCAGAGAGAGGTGTGACAACGTTGAAAAATTGGACGGATATGTCGGAGGAACCTTAGGATTTAAATTTTCTCAAAGCAGCTGCTATAAAAAAATAATGCAATTTTTGAAGCCCCAATCCGCAGGAAGGCTGAAAGGGGAATAACCTCAAATAAAAAAGAGCCATTCTTAAGAATGTATCCCCACTGATGCCTGAAAATAGATTTTTTTGGCAAAATATTGTAGAAAGCGATGTTAACGACCTTAGTCAATCCTTCGATTAGAAAATAATTATTATAGCTTATAATTATTAGTTATTCATCCTTCATAATATTTAATACTTATATACTTTAGAATATCTTTGGTTCTTAAAGTGCCAATTGAAGAACTGATTGAAATAAGTATGTATTAAATTTTGATCTATTATTATGTATTATCAATTATTATGTATTCAACTTTTAACTATTATTATTATTGTATACCTAGAGGAAGAGTTTCAATTTATGTTTTTAATTTAGTATCACATTTTTAGCAGATATGCATATGTATATTTGGAAATTTAGATTATAACAGTTATTTGATTTTAAATGATGTTATTATTTCTTCTATACAGTGAATAAATCACTACAAAAACGATCATGTTGACCCAGTCCCTAAAATAAGATTTAAAACAATTTACTTACCCATAAAGAATATATATGTTTAATTTTGCAAACATGAATAATATAAATTTATAATAATTTACTAACATTCTACTCTATACTAGCAATGGAGGTGTATCAAAGGATGCGAAGTAAAAACCCGGCAATATATCACTTACGGCCTTTTTACTTCTTATGTCGCTTTAAAATTATGATTTAGCATGAGAATAGAAAGCAGTATGCAATATATTTTTCCCAAAATATAAAATAAAAACACAATTATTACCTAGAAAACATTTTAGGTATTTATAGTAGGTAATCACACCACAAAAAGTAATATAAAAAGATGGGAAGATAACGCGAAAATATCAAAAGGTTTTTGTCGTTTTTCTCAAAACTACCATTTTGTCACTTACCGCCTTCTTGCTTCAGGCGGCAGAATATATCTTCTGTCGATTTCTGTTTGCGGAAGCCATATTTGTTATCGGTAATTATTTTGTTAGTCCCGAGGTTCTTGAGTAGTTGATGATTTACTACACGTTCCATGACTTTGGAGATTATTGGAAGTAAGCAATTGGGCGATAGTTTAGGCGCGTGGTTTTCTTGCCTTTTTTGGGAACAGGTTGTAACATTGTTACATTATTATTTAGATATAGGTATCGCAATATTTTGAGAACTCTTTTTACAGTCATTATATCAGCTATCCTATCAAAATGGAATTGTATGGCCGAATACCAATATAATCGTAGAATAGGTTTTGGATTTAGTCCCATGATAATTATAATTCCAATAAACGCGTTTAACTCTTCAAGTTCAAAATCTAACTGTGTACCTTTTTGTTCTGCATACCTGTTAGACTCAAGAACAATAATATTGCAGAGCTTTTCATCAAACGAACCTGCAAATATTTATGAAGGGGGAGCTTACAAGTACTTTCGGACCAAAAAGGTTCATCAAAAGTAGCTGATGAAAACTTACTACATTTTGCGTATTTTTAATTTATAGATGAATAGAAGCTTCATCTGGAAATATTTATTGGCATCAAACGGTCTAGAGGTATATCTGCATCGCTGGATCATGAATCCAATGGTACATGACGCGGTTTCTTAGGTATAGCAATAAAATCGGCATCTCTTATTGAACCGGCACTTTTAAAAATTTTAGGTGTTATTGGGCTATGGAATATTTGAGCGGAAATAAGCTTGAGCTGGTTGAAGGCGGAACAAATAAGCCTTCGTTTTTAGCATCACTATCGCCATCAATGTCGTAATTCCAAGGAAATTTCATCAATAAGTTCAAACAAATGGTTTGAATCCAGTTTTGCCAACTCGTCCATGTCCTTGTCCATCGTCTTCTAAAAGTATTTTTAATCGCACTTTAAATTTAATTTTTTTTTGAGGGTTTGTTAGAACTGGGTAACTAATATTTTCCCTGTAACCAGGCTTATAAATAAAAAAAAAACATGTAATTACAATCTTATTATAGGGCTTAACTCACCTGCAAAATTTGGGAATTTATTTAAACAATAGACGGCTAAAATCAATAAAGAACTGGGAGCGACAACACGCGGTATAAAAAGCATAGTCGCTCACTCGTTGATATTTCAATTGTTTCTCATCTATTTTTAAAAATAGCGGATATTTGGTCGAACTATCGGCCGGTATGCGTTTAACTGTTCGTATTTAAATAGCTGGCTGATATTTAGATCAGTATCTCTTTAAATTATATTTTCTTTCACATCGGTCGAAATATCGACCAGTATCCTATAAAGGGTAAGAATAGGCAATATATTTTAATTATGCAATATAAAAACCAACACAATATAAACAACTTGCTAAGAAGGCAAAATTGCATTGGATAGAGTTTGGGCAAATTTACTGAAAAATATGAATACCACACCAATGCAGGTCACAGGGAAGAAGTTTTCTACTTCATTACCTCCACATTCTTTCTTCATAAAAACTAAGCTGTATTGAACTTTTTGGAATATAGGTATGTAAGCAATATATCGACAAACATGATACACCATTAATATAATCAGCGTGTGTAATCTATTTTGAAAGTAGGTCACAAAACATTAATTAATATGCCAATAACATAAGTGAAAATTAAAATCATGAAAAACTATTTAACACATTGATTATCGATAAGTTAATTGATATATCAACTAATCGAAGGAAATGTTTCGATTGTAAACCTAGTAGTAACTAAAGTATTTAAAGCTGGGGTCTAAGCTGCCATTTTTCAACAGTATTAAAAAAACAAGGTCTCTTTTTATACCTACTCTAAATATTGCTGGATGCAAATCATATCCGCTGACATCACCTGCTCCCTCACACCTGCATTTCTAACCGCAAGAAAACTTCGTTCAAAGAATTGATTTCACACAAAGTCGACGCATCATTATTTTTAACACTTACATAAGTTTGCTCACTGGCAACAATATCGCTCTGTTATCTCTTAAATATATTGATTTCAACAACAATTACAAATAAATGCAATAAATCAAACTTTTTGGGCATTTAGCGCCAGTCAGTTTTGTATAATTCGACCGTTAAATCTGTCGAACCGGAAAAAATGTTTAAATGAGCCTTACAATTTTGTTCTAGGCTATACAAAACAATGAAATAAAAACACAATACGGACAATTAATGGCAACGAGTTTAAACATATACGACAGCTCTTATATTAATTGGTTTTTCGTAATTTATTTTCAGCATAGCCTGTTTCAATTTGGCGAATAACTCAATTACAATTTTTGCTGGCTTACTTTCAGCAAATATAAATAAAATTGCATACATTTTCCGAATCTATTTTATGATGTTTACTGTCAATATTTGTTTTTCAAATCATTCTTCGAGAACTTCGATACCATATTATGAATTTCTATATAATTTACTAGCTAAAATTGCATTTGACTATAATTTTTGTAATAAAATTGTTTGTATTGCTTTTCTTCAACTTCAGTATATTTGATAATAATAATAGTGATAATAATATTAATGCTAATAATAATAATAATAGTAATAATAATAATAATTATTATTATTATAACTAGCATCTTTCCCAAATCCCTGTACAAAATATAGAGCTAAACCAACTAAATTATATCACCCTCCAAAAATCAGTTATAATCGACACCTGCTCTATAGATGATATGTCCATATCCCTAAAATAAATAGTTCAATGCTTGACATAGTCCGCATCGAATCGTATATCCAAGCCGAAAACTTGGGAATCATTGAGTATCTAATAATAATAATAATAATAATAATCTACCAAGGTGACTCCTTGAGCTCGTTGTGGTTTTACTTTGTAATGAATCCTCTCTCATATATGCTCAATGACACAAAATACGGCTTTAACGTCAAAGTTAACAGAAACACCAACTTTATAATTTCTCGACTCCTTTACAATCTTTACATAGATGATATTAAGCAATACGCAGCAAAACAGCGTCAAATTAATCAACTTCTAGATATAACGCATAGATTCTTCAGTAGTATTCATAAGGAGTTCGGTCTGTCCAAATGCAAAACCCTTCACATCGAGAACGGCATTGTTATAGACGGTGATGTGCAATTACCAAACGGTAAGGTCGAGAATTGCACAGATGGAAAGCGGGGAAGCTTGCAAATACCTAGGATTCCAATATTCTAACAAGCTAGGTAATTGGACCACATTCCTGCTTGTACAGAATCCAGGAGCAATACACCACCTAAACTTACTCTTTTGGAATCCTAAGATGGACAAAAACTGAGCTAGAAGCTATTCAGAGGTTAATACGAACAATATTGACAAAAAACAACAACCACCACCCTAAGTGGTTCACTGTTAGAACAACGCTACCTCGGACGGGGTTGACTGACCTCAGCAATCTACACTCTCGACAGATAGTAAAATTACGCGAGTTTTTTACAGGAAAGCCGAAACTTCAGATCTAAATAGAATTATATCCAAAGCTGATAAGGACTATTCGCCTCTGAATCTCGCCTCACCCGAGGCAGACTTTGCTGTAGTCTCAGACATGGAGAAGCTGGGAAAATGATCACAGACGGTATTGCACGGCTGACACCACTACAAACACAACCAGTAGCATATTGACAAGGAAACTATTAATAGATGGCTTACTAGCTGCACCCTTTTCCCAGAAACTGAGGGCTTTATGATCGCTATACAGGATCAGGTCATCAATACGAATAACTACAAGAAGTTTGTTATTAAGGAACAAATATCAGAGGCTATACAGCATATAACGTCTGGCTGTAGCGTGCTAACTAATAGTGACTATTTGCATACACATAATCAATTATGCAATATCGTCCTCCTTTCTGGTCAAGTACGGTCTTCTTAATACATATACACAGTACTATAGGTACCAGCCGCAGAAGGTGCTCAAAAATGTCAATTTTAGACTCTACAACGATAGGTCCATTATCACCGAGAGATAGGAGATGAATAACAGACCTGATCTTATAGTATTCGACAGAGTCAACTTAGCCCTACTCGTCGACGTAGCGGTACCGAACACCCACAACATTCTCAGCAAATATCAGGAGAAGATCACTAAGTATGAGGATCTCGCCATTGAGATTATTCAGATGTGGCATTGTAAAAAAGTGGAAATAGTCCCAGTGATTATATTATCAACCGGCCTGCACGATAGCCTCGCCAAAATGGGACAATCTAAAAACCTTCTTTGACATCCAGAAGGCGGTTATACTAAATGCTTGCCATACAGTAAGTAACTTTGCCATGTGAACTGAATGAGCAAAAGCAGCCACGCTTTAAACAAACAATAGCTAAGCAGGGTAAATCCTCTCAACACGAAGAGTACAATAAGATAACGTCCCGGACCAACATGAAATAAAGGTCTCAAATAATAATTTTTCAGTTATGTTTATTCAAACCCCATGGATTAAATCAAAATATGTAGTGACCTTTCGGTATCTACTTCAAAGCATACCAAGTTACAAAACATATATATCGCATATCAAGCAATAATTACAATATTCATCCAAACTATAAAACGGCTTAGCAACAAAGCTTCGTCAACATTATATTTAAAAGATTTTTCATTTGAAATATAATTTGGCATCTATATAATATATAAGGTGTCCATTTAATAATTCGGTCTTCAATCGCAGCTTTATCGCTAATTCAGAGGAATCTTTGATTGATGCTATGTTAATTAGTATAAAGATGTTACATTCTAAAAATAATTTGGCTTGCAAAAAGTGTTCCAAAAAAGCGTGGCGCATAATTTTTTTAAATTGAATGACCATGACCAACTTATTTTTATTAGAATTAGTGCTTTATCGGATCCTTTGTTCAACCATAAAATATTGTTGCTCTAAAATGCCACATTGTCAGGTTATTGAATTTTTAATGATTTTTTTGCCGAAATCACTACTTTATTCATATTGTATACTAGTAATCCTATTCACAAAAAAAAAGAACACTCGGTCTAAAGTTTGAACTTGAAACTTGATCTTGATAGATAATTATTATGCATATTATCTAAACATCTTTTAAAAACAATCAGTAAACTTTCAACAAATTTTAGTATAAAAGAAGATGCAAACCGAGTAAACGACAACTTGGTCCTCCAGTTCGTAGTGGCTCAATGGCAAACGCTTACCGGTAACAAGTTCAAACCCTCCACACCTGGTCATCCAGGGGAACTGGGAACATTTTATCTTACCGGAGTGCAATGCTGTGTGCTGCTTAATATTTTTAATTTTGTCTTGCGCCACATTTTTAGATGTATCTAGTAGCATGAATGGATAAAGTATTAATTTACCTTTAAAATAATACTAACATGTATACCTTTATCTTGGCCACTTTATTTTAATTACGAATGAAAAAAATATTATCTAGTTTTCCTTTAATTAAAAATCAAAAATGGTATAATGACTAGGTGGTCCTGATTTTTTTGTAATGGTTTCAAATAAGTAGATGGTTGTCAATTTTGACGTTTACTAAGTAGTCAATAAGTTGCCCCATATTAATAAACATATAATATTGCAAGTTGTGAAGCAAAAAAGAGTTACTCTCGGACAGAATTAGTAAATTATATGGTTTACGCTATTGGTGAATGTTTTGGGAACTGTTTTTTTTTATTCAAGAGTATATGCGCAGAAATATCCAAATAGACATTATGGTAAAAGAATGCTGCAAACACAAAAATAAGGATTCTAGCGAAAACCGGGATGAAAAGACTGTTAAATGAAGATAATCATTTGGCAATCTTCCTCGCAGTTATAAACAATTCACGAGTAAGTCTAAGATATTTTTTAAGATTTAGAATCGAAGAAATCGTCCGTAAGAAAATCTCTTTAGCAAAATATGTTCCATCCCTACCATGTTCAACTGCCTCAAGAACTTCCCGAAAACGATGTTTAAAATCGTATTACATTTTATCATTGTATTATCATTTGTGTTATTTACAGACGAGTGTACATTTTATAAAAATTATTTTGTGAACAGGCATAATTTTCATTTTTATGACATCAGAAATCCCCATAAAGTACATATTGGTACTCATCAACACAAATGAATTATCAATGTTTGGGGTGGACTAGTGCATGATTTTGTGGTTGGTCGTCATTTTTTTGAAAATCTTGTACGGAGAAGTTTTTTAAATATGTTAAAAGGTGATTTTCCACGGTTATCCGAACATCTTCCCGACATTGTAAGAATCAGAGAGGCTTCAGCTGGATGGTGAACCAACTTACTTCAACGCAAACGTCAGGGTACGCATCTCAGAACAATTTCCAGAGAGGTGGATTGGAAGGCAAGATTTGTTATAGTTAATAATTATGTTGGAGTTTGGAACCTTGGGCAAACTGCACTAAAACGGAGTTTTAACCCCAATACCGAAACAGAATGATTGCACTCGACGCGCGTTTCGCTAACCATGTTAGCATCATCAGGAGATGATTAAAACGTTATAATCATCTTCCGATGATGCTAACATGGTTAGCGAAACGCTCGTCTTGTGCAATAACTCTGTTTCGGTATTATGGATGAAACTCCGTTTTAGTATAGTTAATAATAACTAACCTTTGTTTGTTTCATTAAAATTTCTACTTCTAGGTCCCACTGCGTGGTCACCCAGATCTCCGGGCTTAACCAGAATGGATTTTTATCGTTTTGAGTCCACAACCAGAGAAAACATGGTGTAACATATACAGCAGTCATTCAGACGTATTATCTCTGTTGTGCTTCGAGAAGGTAGACTCTTTCATGTAAGTTTAATCTGTGTTTGCAACAAAACGGTAGACATTTTTAGCAGTTGTTGCGCTAGAGATATATATTTTAGTTTTTTTATTGCCAGAGGTTTTTATTTTATTTATGTCTTCTTTAGTGTTGTATGGCACTAATATTCTATGAATTACTAGAAACATTTAAACTACTAATTGATTATTACCCTGTCCTAAGTTTGAACTTGAACTTGAAAAATATTATGTAAACATTAACATAAATTTTAAACAACGCGAGCGAACAGCGCAGGTAATTATGAACCTTAAAGATACAGCAGATTTTATGATATAAAGCATAAAATCAGACCGACAAGCTTTTGTCCCTCAGCTATTCCGTCCTGACCTACTGCAGTCTACAGGGACATGGCAGGGATAATAACCATATCCTAATCTTCAGGCCCAGCTCAGGAGGTGCAGTTTGCTGGAACGTACTTCTTGGGGGATACCCGCCTAAAAAGTATTAAAGCCGAATCTACGATAGGTCTGTCAAAATTATGTCAAGTGAGTTTTAAAGTAAATAGTTTAAGTTGCTGAGTAAAATTAAGATAAACTAAAATCACAAGCAGTTTTAGTACCTTAAGGTGCTGAGTAAAAGTAATATAGACTAAAAACTATAGATAATTATCGCATGAAATAACCAAACCTAATCATAAATTAAAACACAACAGAGCTCTTAAAAACTTTATTATAGTACAGGGACTAAGACTAAGACCATACCTCAATCGAAAGAACAGGTTCTAGTAACGGGGAATAGTGTAAACTCATTAATTCTTTAACCAATAGACGTTGTTATTGTTTTACCGAAGTGCCTTCTTCATTATCGCTTGTCACCTGACGTAGATCGATACATAATCTCAGCTATTTAGCCTGCACGACACCCAAGTACTCCAGGGAAATAAGGTAAAAAAAGAGGCCATCTGCGGAATGAGGCCGAACAAGCTGAATTTTTGCAGAGACCTTCGTTTTGATGTTCCAATGAAGCACAAAAAAATCTCATATGCCTACCCTTGTGCGTCTTGAGATATCGAAGGTCAAAGGTCATGAAAATCGGTTTTTCGCGAAAATCTCGCTTCCAGTGCATCTGACGTCGTAAGAATCCATAACAAAACTTACGTAAAATAGTATTCTCTACAAAATTGTTCATATATATTTTTTTCGTACGACGAACCGTTTTCGAGATATAGCATGATAAATCGGGAGCGCGCATTCGTAATAGGTAGTACTGTATTATACGATCATCTGCAAAAATATTTGGAGTATGAATTAAGTTTATATCCAACATCACTATTTGACAATGAAGGCATGCGAAAAACCGCAAAATCAAAATTGTATCATATGATGGAGCCTGTCAATATTGAACTCAATGAAGATAATGTAACCTACGTCATCGATGGTGGATATTTGCTACATCGTGTCGTATGGAACAAAAACGATACTTTCTCCGACACTCTGGATAGATATGTTACATATTTGCAAAGGCATTTTGGTTCTAATATAATTGTTATATTTGACGGATACTCAGACAACTATGGAAATATAAAAGCAATGGAGCAATTAGGACGAAGCACTGCACTGTCTACATCTTATGAAGTTCGCTTTGATTCAACAATGATTGTGCCAGTCACCCAAGAAAAGTTCTTATCAAACCGATTCAACAAAAAGAATTTTATTGAAATGCTTATTGAACAACTACAAGCTGCCAACATCGCTACAAAACAAGCCAAGGATGATGCAGATGTTCTAATCATCGAAACAGCCATGGAAATATCGGAAAACGAAAGAACCGCCGTCATCATTAGAGAAGACATTGATTTGCTTTTTCTCTTAATAGGACGAACCCAGTCACATCACCGACAAATTTTCTTAGAGAAAATTGGCATGGGACTACATCAACACGAATTTATTCGTCTAAAAATCTCGGCAAATATCGTCTTTACAAAGAACATATTTTGTTTTTGCATGCCCTCACTGGATGCGACACTACATAGGCACTATTCAACAAAGGAAAACTTCAGGTTATGACAATGTTTGAGAAACATCCCGATTTGACTCACTCGGCTCAAATATTTCAAGCAGAAAATTGCCCGCCAGATACAGTATTTCAGAACGGAAAGCGTTTTCTGTTAGCTATGTATGGTGCTCCAAAAGATGAAGTGAACCTTGACAAATTTAGATACACCCAATTCATTAAGGCTACACGACTTAATAGACCTGTTTAA
>MU186141.1:0-36602 GCA_016904865.1 Pissodes strobi | reverse complement strand
GGTAACTATTATAGCTAGACCCAACAAACCTTATATTACTGAACTCGCCTTAAAGAGCTCTATCGATATACAGAAGAATATACAGGGTGTCCCATTAAAAAAAACATTAATTTAATCTGTACAGTAGAATTTCGATGTTCAATTGTTTTTCTAGTAACACCGCAGAAAACTGTACCAAAATCCTTAGAACTTTTGTATTTAACATTTTTTTATACGAGGGCAAATAAAAAAGTTAAAGGAGGGTTACATTTATAACCGAACAACCCTGTACAAACATTTTCATGTCTGGAATACCTAGTTCAGCAACTACTATCCACTAGAAAATTGCTTATGCGACCTGGTATGTTGATAAACGTAATATCTTGACTCACTATGAAAAGGGGCTCTTACTTTTAAATGCTTACCAACAATACAATCCTATACAATAGAGAAAGGACTATTTTTGGTAGAAGTTTTCCTCTTCTGAATGCTGTAAATTTTTCAGGGATGTGACGTACTCATCTGTGCCCTAAATATCTTTCATATTTTGAATAGCGAGCAAATAATAACTGCACTACGATGTATTGCGAAAAAATATACTCATTATTTTAGTAATAAATAATCTAAACATTATTAGCTGAAGTGTAGGCGAAGGTGAAGTAGCTAACGGTGATTGCTATTGGCCTAGAAAATTATCCTCGCGCAGGCGTGTTGAGATGCAGAATATCTGTTCAAATCTCAATCAACATTATCTGTTCTTATAGAGTTTACACATTTCTCCAGATTTAATTTAGTACAGTTCTGACAATTCTAATTTTGAGATGAACGATCATTGGAAGTGTGATTTTCACCACATCTTGGACAGCAAACACCTTTTTATTATAGATTATTGAGTTTCGAAATATTTCTAACTTGGAGCATTCGGTTCATCAAAAAAATCGAAGATTACAATATCCCTCATCCCTCTCCCCCTTACATTCAACTCGATGGAAATATGGGCGGTGTTGGACGTAATTAATGAAGCGAGGATCGATCCATGATATGCAAATCTCCTTAGATTTATCAAGGAGAGAGCTACATTCCAGGCCAAAATAGAAGGAGATCCATGTGCAAAGGGGTGTCAGGAAAAATCCATGCTACCACCGCAAAATTGATCGCTCTGAAAATAGAAGATGCCTTTAAGAGCATATCATGGGAGCATAGAGGATTTATCATCAATGGAAGGTTGCTAAGAATACGTCGGTTTTGTGGATAGCATCATGCTGATGAGCACTGATGCAAGCAAAGCTCACCAATATACTGAACGAACTGGAAGAAGCACAGCCATTGTCCAGTTGAGCATGGCAAATGAAACAGAGCATATAAGAAGGATTTTGAATACTTTTAAAAATTTGGCACAATCCCTAGAAAACCGAAAATACCGGTTAATCTTAAGACGAAACATTTTGACGCTTGTGTGCTGGATGATGCAATTAGAGCTCGAACCATCCACCCTAATAAAAAACGCACATTTTATATAACGAGCTGCCAGTATGCGATGGAGCGTCTAATACTAAGCATATAGATTTGGGAGAAAAAGCGAGGAACGAGGGGCACAGAAGGAGCACTAAAGTCACTGACACTATGGGAGAAATTGCAGGAATAAAATGGCGTTGGGCAGGACATACCCCAAAATAACCTGAAAGAACGAAACAAAAACAGGATAATACAGGCAATACAGGTGATATCCAGAAACTAGAGGGACAAATTGAATGCGTGAAGTTCATCTGTGGAGCAGTATATTTCCACACCAGCCACAGTAAAAGAATCTATTCAACTGAGTCTGTTCAAATAGTTATGTAGTTATGACTAGCAAAATTGATGCTTAATATTTAACTAAAGTCGAATTAGTACAATTAGGGACATCAAATTAACAAAAGTATGAAAAGCAAATTTTACCTCGTTAAGACATTTAAGGTAGGACAAATTGTCGAACTGCAGAATTTGAAATTATTCACTCAGTTGCTTACTTTACTCATTTTCCAGTTTATCCAGAGTCAATTAGTGGACTTTCAAATCGTTTTATGATTATTCCAAGTTATAGTTGGTTTTTAAATTAATTAAATTAAAATGGAGATTATTCGGCTGATAAAGCCATCCATACGTATGCTTCTTCTAACTTATTATAGAATATTAAAATGTTTATAAATATTATTTTAAAGCATTTTTAGATCATTAATTTCTAGAAGTGAGTGTTCATTGAAAATGTGAATATATCAGAAGAGGTCAACCAGAAATATTATTGAACTTTTTGGATCCACGCCCAATATATGTCTAGTCAACAAGATGAAACTGGGTCAATCCGGAATGAGAAACAGCACAAGTAGTTTTAAATAATTAAATTATTGCGAGGCCAGTATAACCTTTGCGCTTTAGTTGCCTGGACAGGGAATCGCTTATTTAGCATTTAATGGAGTTTGGACGCACCATTTCCAAGATAAATAGAAGTTACTGCATTAGTAAAATACATCTAATATGTAATGTAGTGATATTGAGAATTATGAAAATAGAGATATTATTGGACCTGCTAAATATAGCAATAATATACTACACAACTGAACTATCTAATGGATTAAATGAGGAGAAGAAAACTTCATATTGGCGCGCGCCCTTCATTTTTTAAGTTTATATCATTGTATATATGTTATACAGGTCATAGGCTGATAGATAACTATTTTGTTTGAACAGATCGAAACATAATTATTAAACTGTAAAATTGATAGGATTTGATCTGAACCATTACAAAGCACTGTGACAGATGTTTGAATCAATTAAACAATACCAACAAATAAGTATTTGATACGTATTTGTACTTCATTGCGGCTACAGCCAACAAGAACAATTTAACGTATTTACAATATTTATAACATGTACTGAAAATAAGAACGAATCAAGAGCATCATATTAAATGTTCTATGAGGGTGGAAGAATATGAAAACTTTCAATCTTAAATACGTTTATGGCGAACTATTAGAAAGTAATGAATTTACAAGCAGAAAAAAACACGATAGCGAAAATATTCAACTAGCTTTACTTTAACGGTAATTTGTCTTATTATTTCGCCTATTTTTTTTTATATAACATTTCTTATAGCATTCTTCATTTAACGCTGCGAGCTTCTTAAAACATGTGCCAGTAATTTAATTAACCTTCATAAAACCGACTAGAATAACTTACGTTTAAGACCAAGTGGTTTAATTGGGTTGTCTACCCAAAGTTTTATCTGTCTGTTTCGAGCGAAAATCCAATTAAATGCATTTAAAAAGTAAATGAAATGAAAATCTAAAGCTTATATGTATTTTATTGATTTGTTTCACAAATAGAGTGTTACATTGTACAAATATTAAGAAATGCAATTACTGACGTTATGATACTTGGTAATTTGAGGCATAACAGGACCAGGATATTCGGTTTCTCTTGTAACTAGCACTATAAGCTGCATGTTTTTCTTGATGTTCGACTGCCAATTTCTATTGGTGATAGATCTACGTATTATTCTAGTCTTTCCCAACAATGTTCCTAACTCGAATAAAAGGAATGTTCTATTATTGAGGTAGCATGTTTCCCAATTTGGGCATTTGGTCATCCAAAGTTTGTAGGAATTGATACTACCAATATCAAGAAACATTACCATTAGCCAATGGTTTGTTTTTCGTTGAGCACTGATTTTGAAATTTGTATTTATTTTCCTGTCGCAAAGATGACATTTATTTATTTATTTATTTATTTAGTTATTTAAACTTTCATTTCCACAAATGGCAATAATTAAATTTCATGGAACAGGTCATAATGTTCAAAAACTACAAAACTATAAAATATTATAACCTAAAATAAATAGAACCACAAGTGCACTTGATAAAGATTAAAAACATATGCCTGTTACAAAACAAAGAAAGAAAAACTAACTAACAACGCACAAAATCAATATAAAGCTGGACACTCAGAGCCAAATTAAACAAAGTCATATAAAAAATATTCATCAAGGGTATAGAAAAGGTTTTCAATTAGAAAAGATTTTAATTTTCTTTTAAAGGCCTTAAAAGTTGGTGGTGATTTAAAATCCTCTGGAAGTTTATTGAATAATTTTCTACCTTGGCATATTCTTACAGATGTTAAGCTTAATAAATGGAATTCTAAAATTGTTTTTACCTCGTGTATTAAGACTGTAGTAATCAGACTTTAACAAAAAAAAATGTTTTTAAATATGTATTAGGTCATTTCCAAAACTAGAATATTTATGATTGTTAAAATCTTTAAATTAACAAAAAGGCCTCGACAGGACACAGTATAAGGTACTCTTAAGATTGTTCTTATTATCTTTTTCTGGCACAGAAGAACATCCGCAGCGGCCGCTGAAGCTCCCCAAAAACACACTCCGTATCTAATTCTAGATTCCACCTGTGCATAATATACAGTGATCAATTGGTTCTGTGTCAACACGGTTCTTAGATTACGCAACATATATCTTGCCTATTTAAGGCATTAATAACACCTTGACAGTGCTCCTTCCAATTCATATATTCATCCACAGTAAGACCCAAGATCTTTGCGGGACTAACTCGTTGTAATGGTTTATCATGTGTGAAAATATCTAGATTAAGTTCATATCTGTTCTGATATGAGTAAAATCTGATGAAATGCGACTTTTGAGTATTTAGGTAAAGTGAGGTAGCCGAAAACCAATTGTCAAGATCCATTAAATTCTAATTGCAAGCCTCTTGTAACAATATTTCATCCTTAGGACTAATAATTATTGAAGCTTCATCTGCATATAAAAACAACGTGCAATCATTTACAACTAAATTTATGTCATTAACATACAAAACAAACAAAACAGGACCAAGGACTGCCAATTTAAGGCATAGCAGGACCAGGATTTTCGGATTCACTTGTAATTAGCTCGAGCACTACAAGCTAAATGTTTTTCTTGATGTTCGACTACAAATTTGTGTTGCTGATATAGCTACGTATTATGCTATTCTTTCCCAACTCCTTTCCTAACTCGAATAAAAAGAATCTTCTATTATTAAGGTGGCCTGTTTCCCAATCTGGATAGTTGGCCGTCCATAGATTGTAGGAATTGATACCACCAATATCAAGAAACATTACCATTGGGCACTCTGGGGCACATCTGTATCTCAGTTGGTTTCATGAAAATTAAAAGAAATATTAAATGTCTTCTTTATATATAATCTCCTTCACTATTGTCTTTCATGTTAAAGGCTCCGTGTGGCCCATGGAGCCCTTCATTCCGCATTCCACAGACAGCAAAGATACCGAACCAATTTAGAATAGATTTCTGCAACATAAGGGGCCTAAATACAAACACAAATTTTGTACACCAACATCTACAAGCAAATAGACCACACATACCAACCCTTACAGAAACACAAGTATGTTCTACATTCTACAACAACACAGTAAACTACAACTATCCTGGTTACGACTTACACACCCGATTTAGACATAAGTTGGGAATATGCCTTTTTGTCCGAAGCAATCTTTCATGTCACCGCTAGGATAAAGTCGAACCGAACAACCTTGACGTCATGTGGCACAAGTTCACCGCCAACGAATTAACCAAGTTTATTTGCTGTCTCTACCGCCCTCCGAGCGATAGAACCTACCAAAGCTTTTTTTGCAACACTGGCTACCACTTTTAACTCAATACAGGTCGATCACCCCAATTCGTTCTGGAAGATTTCAATGCCCACAACACCAACTGGCTCAAACATCACAACAAGACCGACAATGAAGGTAGAGAAGATGAAGCTTTTGCCATCAGCTGCGGGCTTACTCACCTTGTAGACGAACCAACTCGAATCTCAGAGAGAGGCGAATTCGTCGCCATCCTGAATCTTTCTATCCAGCAATCCTGACCAGTACCGCCATTAGGTACTTCCGACTACAAGCTTATTAAAACAGTTTGTGAATTGCCACTCCTACAGAAGGATCCACTATTGCCTCGCAAAATCTGGCATTACAATTCTGCAAACTAGGACGAGTTCTACCTAGATTTTCCTTGGTCGACGTCTGTTTGACACTGATGACCCGTCAGTCTGCTGCGAAGCGATAACGCAAGTAATCTCCTCAGGAACAGAAGCATACATCCCAAATTCCATCAAGTTAACCTCAAAAGGAAAGTCCTGGTTCGACAGAAGATGCGAAAGAGTTGTAGGTAGGAATCAGCAAGCAAGTACTGGCAGCAAAATCAGACTGCTGAAAATCGCAATTATTTTGTCGCAGCGAGAAACGAATGCAAACGTGTGATCGACGAAACTGAGGACAAACACAATCAAAGGATCAGGAATAAACTTTCGCCATGCCCCAGTGGCTCCAGGAATTTCTGGTCAATAGCAAAGGCAGTAAGTAATAACTTTACAAAAACGTCTCTCCCACCTTTGACAGGCGAACGTGGCATAACGGCAACTACAGCCAAGGAAAAAAGCAAATATGCTCGCCAAAATGTTTTCATCGCACTCTTCCTTAGACGTCCCTCAAGGCAAGGCTCTCCCCACCATATCGAACATCAACACTACCATGGCAGAAGACAAGATTCGAGTGCAACCTGTACCAAAAAAGGCAAGAAAACAACGCCCTCAAACTATCGCCAATTGCCTTGTTTCCCATAATCTCCAAAGTCATGGAACAGCAGTCTCGAGAACAGCAGAATAATCAGCGATAATCTATATGGCTTTCGCAAAGAGAGATCGACAGGAGATGTATTGACCTAAGTAACTCATATATAAAGTAGGGCAATTGAGAACTACGGAGAGTCTCAAGCGATTGCGTTGGATATTTCGAAGGCATTCGACAGAGTTTGGCATGACGGATTTATCAACAAACTGTCGTCCTTCGGACTGCCAGCCTCTGTCTGCAGCTGGCTTGCCAGTTTCCTTAAGAACCGATCTCTGTACATTGCAGTTGATGGACATATCTCAGAAACATTCACCATTAACGCGGGCGTGCCTTAGGGTGCAATACTTTCTCCAACTCTGTTCCTCATCTATATTAATGACCTGCTAACCAACACAAATAATCCTGTTTACAGTTTTGCAGATGACGGTGCCCTTGTCTTCCAATTTAGAACAGAAAAACCTTTACTAGCCACTGAGACTTATCACCACAGATAGGTGCAGATTACAGCAATTAATCAAGACCTGGAGAAAGTTCAAACTTGGGGTGACAGAAATTTGGTCCAGTTTAATGCAGCAAATACCCAAGCAACCACGTTTACAAGAGGGCCAGTATGGCGGGCCCTGACATTATTATGTCAGGATCAACCATTCTATCATCCTCGTCATTTGGACTACTGGGTGTCTCGGTCATCAGCAATATGTCTTGGCATGACCACGTTGCAAACGTCGCAAAATCAGCCTCCCAGAAGCTAAGTGCGTCATTTCGTAACAAAAATATACTCCGCAGCAGTTGCTCTTGCTCTGCAAAGCGCCAATAAAACCGTGCTTAGAATATTGCTCACACATTCGGGGTGCCGCACCAAAGCACACTTTAAAGCTACTAGATTCCATTCAGAAGAGAGCTGTGCGTCTCGTCGGCTACCCGGAGTTGACCAGGATTCTGGATAGCCTTGAACAACGCACACATATGGCCGGGGGATACCTCTGTTTTACCGATACCTTCACGGCGGATTTTTCCAGAAAGTGGCCCGCCTCATCCCGTCCCTGTCAACGCCTATCAGACAGTCACGACAAACGGCAAGAGTGCGCCAGTTCGTCGTACAACTGGAAACACCTAGAACATCGCTTTACAAGAACTCCTTTGTCTGGCGTACTGCATCACTTTGGAACTCACTCCCAGGGCATCTGTTTTCCCCTAATTGCAATCTACAGCTATTCAAAAACCGTGTCAATCAACATTTTCGCACACACACCGCTCGTCGAGCGCCATAGGATCTCCCGTTAGTGTATGTGCCACTGCCATGAAAAAGCCCAATCTCCCGGTATTTGCGGAGTTCCAATACTTGGTGTGTATAGTAACAACTGATAAAATTTCTATATAGAAAGTAACTAATGCCATACAAAGAATTTCATCCTTATGGTCTTAAAGCGAACCATTCCTTGTAGATTTTTCTGTTGTATCCAGTTATGCATCTTAAATATCTTAAATACAAAATATAGGCTGTCAATGCTAAAAGTGCCGCCTACCGCAAATGGCGCCGAGGTTCGACAGACGATAATCAAAATATATTCATCACTACTAGAATCCAGTATAAGCGGACCATCAATGAGAGCAAGGAGGGATATAACGAGCAGATCAAGAACAACCCTCTCAACTGTCCTAACGGATCAAGATCCTTTTGGTCAGCTGCCAAAGCTATCAAGCAGGGTTTCTCAAAGACGTCAATCCCAGCCAGTGGTTGATCAATATCAAAGATGATGGCTCAATAGCGGAAGGGGCCAAAGAAAAAAGGAAGCATTCGTGCTGAAATATTTGCATCAAATTCTGCCTTAGATCATCAAGGAAAGACTCCCCTAACTATCCCGAAAGTGAATTGCTCAATGCCAGGTCTGGTATTTCGCCAAAGCGAAGTGAAACAAATACCCAAAAGCCTAGACACAGGACCGGATGGCGTTCCAGCAATAGTGCTTAAGAAAGGTGCTGCTTAACTAACAGCTCCACCATGCAGGCTTTTTTCCATATCATAAGAACTGCATGCTTTCCTTCTAGCTGGAAACGCGCTCAAGTGCCAGCAATCCCGGAGAAAGGTAAAAAACGATTTCAAATAACTACCGTCCAATTGCCTCAGTTCCCATCAAGTCCAATGTTATGGAGAAACTGATCAACGAATCGGCAGGCATCATGAGCGATCGCCAGTATGGCTTCCGCAAGCACAGATCGACGGGAGATCTGCTGACTGGACGTGGCCTACCTGTGGACCAAAGCCATCGAGAGCTACGGTGAATCTCGTGCAGTGGCCATCGGCATATCCAAAGAATTTGATAGGGTGTGGCATGAAGGACTGTTAAGAAAATTGACAGCATACGGACTACCACCAGCACTGCTTCTATCGCTTTCCAATTTATAAAGGTATCAAAGGATCCGAGTTGGTATTGATAGACATCTCTGGGAGGAATTTTATATCAATGCCGGAGTTCCTCAAGGGTGTATAAATATTATCTCCCACACTGTTCCTGCTCTATATCAACGATCTCTTAGACAGGACAAATAATTCTATTAAAAGCCCTGCAGACGACAGCACTCTTATATCCTCATTCATGTCGCGGACTCTAATGATGACCGCTGCTCGTTCCCAACGCGAGCGAGAAAATCAGATTGCTGACATCAATGAGGATATGAACGCCACCGTGGAATGGGGCGAGGAAAATAATGTCTAGTATATTACAGGAGATACTCAAACAGCTGTTTTCTCAAAAAAAAGCAAGCACCATAGGACCTAACTTATCAATGGCATGACAAACACTGACTCTGGCTTCATCCATAAGCTTGCTGGGCATCAGCGTAGGAAACAACATGGCTTGGCGTAATCACGTCACCAAAATCGCCAAGGCAGCAGCAGAAAAGCTAGGAGCACTCTATAGAGCAAGAAAGTTGTATACACCTCATATCAGCTCTTACTGCTATATAAAGCCCAGATAAGACCATCTCTGGAATACGGTTCCCATGTATGGAGCTCGGCATCGTAGCACTTGCTCAAGATATTAGACTCTATACAGAGGAGAGCAGTCCGTCTTATGGATGACCCAGAGTTGACTAAAGACCTTGATAGCCTTGACTGTCGATGAAAAGTGGCGGGCCTATCTCTTTACTATCGATACTACTACGGAAGGTATTCGAACGAGCTGGCACTTATGATTCCATCCAGAGTTGTGTTAAACAGAAACACCCGTCAGACACAAGCTGCTCATCAACAGACGATTCAGTTTCGAACACCTAGGACGTCCCTGTTGCGGAAGTCCTTTGTCTGGAGCACCGTCTTTCACGAAAACTACAACCTACAGCGCTTGTATATGATTTTCGGACAGCAACTGATAAATTGTCTACTTAAAAAATATTTAAACTAATGCCATATAGAAAATTTCGTCCTTATATAGTTTTTTTTTTCTGTTGTATCCAGTTATACATTAAATACAAAATATAAGTTTTTAGAAAGAGATTCCACCTAAAAAGGGACTAACACCTATCCTCGATTATTCTGATATATTCGAGTTTGTAACAGACCTGAATGAGATGAGTGAATGATATATGGTTCATAGGGATGCTTAATATGACTGATAAACAATTTGATATTACTTGGGTTAGTTGGGGTTTTTCAAAGTAAACAATAGGGTAATAAAAGCTGTAATTTTCACCCATTATTGTAAATATCAGTCTGTATATATTTTTTATATATTTGGGTGACGCTTCCAAAGATCGAAAGATTACCTAGTAAATTATTTAATTTTTTTTTGGTATGAGACCAGTTGATAATTGTAGAAAATATAAATATAATGATTTCTAGATGACTTATAGCACTTGAACATTTCGATGGACCATTCCTATCATTTGTCAAAATGCTTTTTGAAGATTCGTATCATTGGGATGGAAGGGAACGCATTATATGAATCATTAAGGCTATATATTTTATTAAGATCAAAACACAGGGGAGGCCATCCCACCAGAGGGAAACTAGGGAAACACAAACGAGAAACTGCATAAGTAATTTCCTTTAATTGAATTATTGCCGGGCTACTATTTCCTTAATGTTTCAGATGCATGCAGAGGAAACGTGTAATATTTAATGAAGTTCGGATGTGTTTTGAAAATTGAGCGCGATCCTTATAAATTATTACGTTGCTTTATTTCATTTATTTAGCGCGTAAAAACTTACTGACGATGCTCAAGAGTATATCATTAACTAAGGCAGACAGACACTATTAGTGCCTCAGCGTCGATTTTTAATTAAGAAAAGCGTAGCGACGGAGAATTTAAGACGCAACAGCCAATAATAGTTCACTAAATCACGGTTAATATGCAATTTTTTCCATTATTTGTCTGTATTTTATAGGATTGTTTATCTATTAATTATTTTATTCAAATTACCTTTGCTTGGAAACCTCGCAACATTATTTCTTGGCGGGTAGGTTTATTAACTATCAATTTGTGTTGATTTTTACGTATCAAGAGTGGTATTAACTTTGGTCATTAATGAAGGTAAATAATAAGTAATTTTGACAGGAGGTATGGAAACAACTTTTCAAGTTGAAAATCGGTCAATGGGGTTGATATCAAAGCTGGTAATCAACAAATTTATTATCTGACATAGGGTTCTAATAAATAAAACCTATAAAGAATTATATCAAATGTGATGAAAAAATGTCATAAGCCGGGATTTTTACCATTAGACACATTAGGATTGGGCCTGGAGCACAATGACTAAAATGGGCAAATATATTTTTAAATAAATTTCCCTGAAGAAACAAATCAGGATACTTCATCTTTCCATACCTTTACCATCCATTCCATAGCTGTAATATCGCAAACAATCAGGAATACAGTTTCATGGATTCTCCTGTTCTTATTCATTCATTGTTCTTATTTTTTAAATATAACTGTATCATTTTGTATCTCTCATGAATGAAATATCACATTTTGCATAGAAATAAAATTATTTATTCACGGCGACTAAGGTCAAACTTAACATTAGCTTTTACACTATGGAACATCTATCTATTCTCTGCCCGAAATGCGAGGGATCTAGACAGGATATTTGGGTATGAACTCACATGGAAAATATGATGGGCCACATGTTATAAAGTGAGAGAAAATAGGGATTTATCCAGAACATGATAAGGAGAAAAATAACGAAACGCACAATGGAGATTAGTCAATAGGCAATAGACGATAGACAGATAGAGCTGTTATGACGAAGTATACTAACCTACGATAATTCCGGATAGGAATAGGAAACAGAGAAGAAATAATTTTATTTGGTAGACATGACACTAGGAGAGGCGTAGAAATTCTCCTCCACTGATCACTGGCGAGTGACCCAACAAACCCCATTATCACCCCTTTCAGACTAGGGACCATCAAAGCCTGGTGCCGATGCTTCCAGTGGAAGCGGCCCTAGGTGGTAGATGCATAAGCCTACTCGCATCGTCCAGTGAAAGACCACTCCACCAGAACTGGGAAGCGCTAAGTGGTTTTTCCAAATCACGTTCCGCTGCCGCGCTGCTTGTTCCGTGTTTCGCAGTAGGATAATATGGACATGATGGCGCTCCCAGGTTCAAAACATTCCGGAGGTAAACTCCCCGGCCATTCGGATCTCCGGGCGCCGGGTGGCTCTGGGGACCCTTCATGCAACGTTTCACAAGAAACAAGGATACCGAACCAATTTAGAATATATTTCTGTAACATAGGAGGCCTAAATACAAACATTAATTCGGTACACAACATCTACAAACAAATAGAACACACATATTAGCCCTTACAGAAACACATGTATATTCTACAAGAACAACAGTAAACTACCTCTACCCTGGTTACGCCTTACACTCCCGAATTAGACATAAGTTCGGAATATGAATTTTTGTCCGAAGCGACCTTTCGAGTTACCGTGAGGAACTACTCGAACCGAACAACTTTGACGTCACTTGGCTCAAGTTCACTGCCAAGGGATTAACCAAGTTCATATGCTGTCTCTATCGCCCTCCGAGCGATAGAGCTTACCAAAGCTTTTTTAAAACACTAGCTACCACTTTTGATTCAATACAGGTCGACCACCCCAATTTAGAAATAATAGTTCTAGGAGATTTAAATGCCAATAACACCAACTGGCTAAAACATCACGAAAATACCGACAACGAAGTTAGAGAGGCTGAAGCATTTGCCATCAGCTGCGGCCTTACTCAACTTGTAGACAAACCAACTCTGATCTCAGAGAGGGGTGAATTTGCCGCCCTACTGGATCTTTTTCTAACCACAAATCCTGACCAGTACACAATTAAAGTTGGTCCGCCCATAGCTACTTCTGACCACAAACTTATTACGACGGTTTGTGAACTGCCACGCCCACAGGAGGATCTATCATTGCCACGTAAAATCTGTCATTACAATTGTGCAAACTGGGAGGATCTAAGAGAGTTTTATCTGGATTTTCCTTTGCTCGATATCTACTTTGGCACTGACTACCTGTGAGTCTATTGCGAAGAGTTTACGCAAGTAATCGCCTCAGAAATGGAAGCATACATCCCAAATTCCATCAAGTTACGTTTAAAGAAAAGCCCTGGTTGAACAGAAGATGCGAAAGTGCCGTAGGTAGTACACAACAAGCCTATAAGTACCGGCAGCGAAATCAGACCGCTGAAAGTCGCAGTGATTTTACCGAAGCGAGAAACGAATGCAAACGTGCATGTGATTGACGAAACTATGGACAAACACAATCAAAAAACAAGAAATAAAATTTTGCAATGCCCCACTTTCTCCAGGACGTTATGGTCGGTAGCAAAGGCAGTAAGTAATAACTTTACAAAAACGTCTTTTCCAACTTTGACGGACAAACGCGGCGTCACGGCAACTACAGCTAAGGAAAAATCAAACATGCTCGCCGAAATGTTTTCATCGCTCTTTAACTTAAACGTCCCCCATGGCAAGGCTCTCCCCACCATATACAACATCAACACTACTATGACAGAGGTTTGTGACATTCCGTTTTGGTCGCTAACTAGAAGAGAATTTCTACTATGCCCCTGGTACTATTCCTGCTTCCGTTCGAAGTACGAAATCTAATTCCGATATTAAATTCGATTTTATATCTTTCTCGCGTCACCTTAAGGAATCCGTTTTATTGGTGCGTCAAGAAACGCCGCAATGAAGTTTCCTGCGTGCTGACTTCACCTTTCGAAGCGCGAGAAGACGCGACGCCTTGTTTGGCTTTGTAGGTACGGGTCCTTTTCTAGTCTAGATTTTCGGTTGTTCGGCCGATTTTAAAAAAAAAAATCCGATTTAATCCCAGATACCTTAGCGGGATTTTGTCGACCAACAACGTAGAAATTTCCGCATCGGCTATTTCGATTCGTTCTCGTTGGTTTTGTGCCGTAGATGCAGGAATAACTCGTTGGACGAGGTTTTTGGAATTGACTTGGTCTAGTTCTGGTCACCATTGTGGTACTTAGGCTTGTGTCGCTCGCGTAGTGTCCCTTCATTTTAAGAGGGTCCTTCCACCAGGCAGGAGTTTGGTTGTCTTTCCACCAGGCGGGAACTTGATGGTCCACCCACCTGGCTCAACTGCTGTAGTTTTGGCTTAGCGGAACTTGCTTACCTGATGTAATCGGATAGTTCATTGGACGTCGTAGGGTCTTCCACCCAGCTTGGTTCCAGAACGAGCCGTCCGTGTTCACCTAAGTAAGTGTTAAATATTTTTAGTGATATGTCTGTTATGAAATAACTGTCTTTTTTAAGTTAGCACCTTACCCTTGTAGTATTTGCGACCACTTTATCTCTGCGGATTACGTGATCACGATCCCGCGCGGTAGACCAAACCCAAGTTTTCTATTTACTTTCTCCTATTTCTCGCTGGGGCTCTTAGGCACTTAAGTGGAGCCTATTTCATCTTCAATTTTTTTTTTTGACTTATCACTTAAATCTACATAGAGTTTTGGTCAACCACTGATGAACTTTATATTTTTATTGCTATAGTTTATTATTATTAGATAGTTTAGTATTTTTTTGGGTTCAAACCACCTACAATCATTGGTATCGCACCTGAATTTATATATTAATATTTTGGCCTCCTCAATTTACTTATACACGTTTTGTATTTATCGCTCTTTTGGCAATTTTGATCTTTTCATATAAAGAGATAGTATTGTATTTGTGACGTGTTTATTAGGCTCAACAATTTTACTTATCGAAACTTTTCAGCTCTACTAGTTTTGGTGGTGACCTTCCTTTCTTTTGCGATTCTTACCGGCAAGGTTTACCTTGGGGAGTAGAGGTCTTGCAGCAGGTTCCACGAATAACGTGGGGATCTCCTGTTTGGTCCGTAACGAACTCGGTGGCGCACAATGAACCTTTCTCCGATTAATTGTGCAACGGGCAAATTGCGCGCTCACTTTACAGCTTGCTACAAGGCCTTGCGTTCCAACTTGCCGGATAATTATTTTTGCGGTGGACTACTGGTCGAATTCGGTAACTGTACAATAATACTCATCTCGGTGGAACTCGTCATAGCTCCATGAGCACTAAACATCTTTTAATTTATTTCTTAAAAAAAAAAAAAAAAAATTATTCCACAGAAAGCGCGTCGCAGGTTAAGTTTCACTACCGTGACATTCGTAAAATCTTTATAGAGCTGGATACGCAAAAGGCATCAGGGCCAGATGGAATACCTGCCATCGTGTTAAAGAACTACGCCAACGAACTAACACCCATTCCTTCCAGACTTTTTTCTCTGTCTTACCGAAAAGCGATTTACCCATCTTCTTGGAAAGTCGCTCGAATGCAATTTGTTCCAAAAAAAGCAAGAAAACCACGTCGTCAAACTATCGCCCAATTGCCTTGCTTCCAATAATCTCCAAGGTCATGGAGCGTGTAGTCAATCAGCAACACTCAAGTACCTCGAGACTAACAGAATAATTAGCGATAACCAATACGGCTTCCGCAAACAGAGATCGACAGGAGATATATTGGCCTATGTCACTTATATAATATGGAGTAGGGCAATTAAGAACTACGGAGGATCTCGAGCGATTGCGTTGAATATTTCAAAGGCATTTGACATATTTTGGCATGATGGGTTGCTCAACAAACTGCCGTCCTTCGGACTGCCAGTGTCTCTCTGCAGCTGGCTTGCCAGTTAATTTAAGAACCGATCCTTGCACGTTGCAGTTGATGGACACATTACAGACCCATTCACCGATAATGCGGAAGTGCTTAAGGGCGCAATACTTTCACAAACTCTATTCCTCATCTATATTTATGACCTGCTGACCGAAAGCAATAATCCTGTTTACAGCTTTGCCGATGACAGTACCCTTTTCTCCCAATTTAGATCAGAAAAGCCTTTACCAGCGGTGATAACACCGCAGACAGGAGCAGATTCAACAATTAATCAAGATCTGGAGAAGGTTCTAACCTGGGGCGACAGGAATTTGGTCAAGTTTAATGCAGCAAAAACCCAAGCAGTTGCGTTTACCAAGAAAGCCAATACGACGGCGACGGGCCCTGATATGATTATGGCAGGATCGACCATTCCTTCATCCTCGTCAATTATTGGACTTCTGGTTGTCTCGGTCAACAGCCATATGTCCTGACATGACCAAGTTGCTAACATCGCTATTAGGCAACAAAAAGCTGCATACACCGCAGCTGCTCCTCTTGCTCAACAAAGCGTAAATAAGACCGTGTTCAGAATATTGCTCACACATATGGGGTGGCGCACCTAAGCACACACTAAAACTGCTAGATTCCATTCAGAAGAGAGCTGTGAGTCTAGTCGGCGACCCAGAGTTGACCCGGAATCTGGATAGTCTGGAACACAGCAGCCATGTGACCGAGATATCCCTGTTTGCAGATATTTTCACGGCAGATGTTTCCAGGATTTGGCCCGCATCATCTCGCTCCGAGCAAAACCTGTCAGATAGTCGCTCGCGACAGACGGCAAGAGCGCACCCGTTCGTTGTACAACTGAAAACACCTAGAACCTGGCTTCACAAGGACTGCTTTGTCTGGCGCAGTGCATTACTGTGGAAATCGGGCCCAGGACATCTGTTTGCCTCTAATTATAACCTACAACTATTCAAGAACCGTGTCAACCAAAATATTCGTGCACACACCGCTCATCGAGTGCCATTGGATTTACTTTTAGTGCGTGTGTACCACTGTCATAAAAAAAATCTAAAAATCTGATTAAAATCATACCACCTGGTTTAAAATATTAAGCATTAGTCTTGAAAAATATAGATATAGAGAATTTGCGCTTTATTTTTACAAAAATACACATTGGCAAATTTAAAATTTAACTGAAAGTTGAATTTCTTGGCCATTTTAATAAAGCATTAAGAATTGCACAATTCAAAAAGGAAATTTGTTTTTAAAAAATTCTCAAACCTCACAAAACCGAATACTACCTATTCGACAATTACCGATGTTCTATCAACAACTTGCCGAACTTAACAAAACCCTGTTCTAAATGTTTGAAGAAAGGAGGAATATACCTTAAATAGTAGGATAATTTACGCAATATAATATTGGCGCACTATGTTGGGGTTTGGAACCTTCGGCAAAATGCACTAAACGGATATGATTTTAATCATCTTCTGATGATAGCTAAACGCGCGTACCATAATTCTGTTTCGGTATTGTGGATAAACTCCGTTTTAGTAATATTTACCCACTGTCCTATGTCAAAAAAATTTAATAATTTTTGAAATTATTTTCCCAATATTTCTTGAGAGATCCGATAACTTTTATCTTTATTCAACTCTGATCAATCAAGCATTAATTGCTCCACTTTACTACCATCGAGATCAGTTGTAAATAAACATTGTCATACTCTGACGGTTCACGTCCAGAAATAAACCAATCGTCAACGAAGTTAACGAAAAACATGTTGAAAGGGAAAATCTCTTAAATATACAGAAAAACCGTCAAACTACCAGAACAACCATAATAATTACTGATCAGAAGTTGATTGCAATACCCACGAACGGCCAACTCAGGATGTTGACCATCAAATTGTTAATAAAGAAGGATTGCATCACCATCCTAGGAACCATCGTAGTGTCAGCTACACTATTCTGCATCAATTGAAGAAATTACCAAGAAAGAAAGAAACTAGCCCCTGTATAGAACAGCCTGAAAACCAGTCCTTTACCCTGCTGTTTTCATCTTAAGAAAAAAGGACATGCGTGATAATCAAATATATGAAGTGCCCATGGCGCTAGTTTTTTCCCAGCTGTTTCCTTTCCAACTCTACTTTAACACCCTATCTATAGCATTGTCACTCATTTTGTTTTCCTCCTATCTATTAGTGTTGTGTAAATGCATTTTCCTGTGAACAATGACGTAAATAAGAAAAAAAAAACAGTTAACGTGGACGTGGCTAAAAAGCTTCATATTTTACATATTTTGACTTATATATGTGGATGACGCGACGAGTATTTTGCAACTTACATATTGAAAGGTGAACTTCAACGTGCGTGTGATATTAATCGTTTTCCTAAGAATCTAAGAAGTGCTTTTTGTGTTAGTTTCATAGGAGGTCGTAAGAAAAATACATTCAAATTGAAAGTCAAATTCAAATTTATTAATCAGCTTGTTTACATAATTTCTCACATCCATTTACATATCCATTCAAGTTATAATAATACTCCAAAATACATAGGACATACACCTAGATGTATAACACCTGTTTGTGTATGTAAAAGTATATAAACTAACCTAAACAAAATTCCATACATAGTTTACATAGATTATTTCTAAAATAAGAATATAAAACATTTCTGAAAACCATTCAAACAAAATCAAATTTTTCTATATTTGAAAAAATAAATTTTCTGCAGCCTTTACTAAACTTTTTAATATTATGTACCCTTTTAAGTTATTTGGAAGGATATTATAGAATTTAGGAGCTAAATAATCAAAAAATGTGTGCCCTATATTTTTTTAAGTTTTTGGTACTGTCAGGTGTTTGTTTACATTGTTTCTGGTCCCATATGAGTGATTAACATAACTTTCAAGGTTATTTGACTTATGAGTATAAATACATGTAGACAATATGTATATTGAACGCAGATTAAAGACCTCATCAGAATAGAGCTGTTGAGTTGGGAATCTTTTTTGTTTTTTATATATAACTTTTAGAATAAAGTTCTGTACTACATTAAGTTGTTTCAATGAATTTTTATACAGACCTCCCCAGGAAATCACCACATACCGTAGTAAAGATTCAACCAGGGACCGATAGATAAGAATCAATAGTTTTCTGGTCACAATGTTCCTTAATATGTAGAAACGATATATTAGCTTCCGGATATTATCCGTTAATTTCAGGACATGTCGGTCCCATTTTAAATGTTTGTCAATACCCAAATACTTGGTGAATGGAACCTCTTTGATGTCAATTGATTCAAGTTTAATTTGGTTAAAGACAGGCCGATTGACAGCTGTTACGGAAAACGCTATATAATTTGTTTTCTTAATATTTAGGCTTAATTTAAAAGAATCCAACCAGTTCTTCAATACTGCCAGCCCAAGTTCTGCTGTCCATTTTGTATCTTCCCAAGAATATCCATAAAACACTGCCACCGTATCATCTGCATATGAAATCAATAAACCATTATGTATGTCAATATTAGTAAGAGTATTAATGTAGCTTATGAAGAGTATAGGGCCAACAACTGTACCCTGAGGTATTCCAATCTTTATATAAGATGGTTCACTGAATTCATTATTTATTTTTAGAACCTGCTCCCAGTCCCTTAGGTTACTCTCAAAAACTTGCAACACTGGACCTCTAATACCATACAAACTCAAAACTTCCAACAAACGGTCATGTGGCACAGTGTCAAAAGCCCTTGCTAAGTCCAAAAACACCGCCAAACACTTTTTATCACTATCCAATGCCTTACTGACTTGCTTAGTCAATTCGTAGACAGCATCCGATGTACTACGCCCCCCAATGAAACCAAACTGTTTCTTTGTTAATAAATTATTCATTTGTAAATAATCAACAAGTCTATCCTTTAAGCATTTTTCAAAGATCTTAGCAAAATTATTTATTATGCTTATCGGGCGATAGTTTCCTATTTCAGATTTGTCACCTGATTTATAAATGGGTAAGACTATTGTTTTTTTAAAATGAGTAGGTACTATTCCTGTCTTAAAAATTAAATTTATGATATGAACCAAAGGTTCAATAAGATAAATATGAAAGTCCTTTATAAATCTTGATCCTATATTATCTATTCCGGGGGCAGAGATGTTTTTTAAAGAATATATGTGTTTAATTAATTCATTCTTATTAGTTGGTTTTAAAAACATTGAAGATGCACTGTTATTATTAGCTTTATATTGTTTATTCGGATTCTTTATTTTGTTTAACATATTTATTCCAGCATTTATAAAATAGTGATTACAATAATTTGCCATCTCCTGGTTTTCGGAAAAGTCCTTATTTCTATTTTTTATTTTTATCATTTCAGTGTCTCTATTAGTAATTTGATCTGTAGCTGCATTTATACCTTTATAAAGTTTTCCCATATTATTTTTACATTCCTCAATTTTTGCTTTATAATAGTAATTTTTGCATTTATTTACGAGTTTATTTAGAGAGTTTCTGTAAATTTTATATTGTTGTTCTTTCTCTAAACTGAAGTCCCTAATTAATTTTTTTCTTTCATTTTGTCCATATTTTTAATTGAGCAAACAATACCAGAAGTTATCAATGGTTTAATTTTTCTACTTGTTTTTGTTTAATTATTTTAGATTCTTCTGCTTCTTGAATAATATTCTCCACAGTATTATAAAAGTTTTGGATTGCTATTTCAACATCATTAATATTTTGTACAACATTGTCCCAATTTTGATTACACAGTAAATTTTTTGCTTTTTCATTATTGAATTTTTTTATAGTTTTGAAAACATTCGTTGCGTTATTCCTATGTTTTACATCTTCCCCCTTAAAACTAAGTAGAATAAGAAAGTGATCAGTTACATCAGCATCCAAAATGAATGACGAATGTATAATTTTATTTTTTAACTTTTTTTTAAGAAAAATGTGGTCGATACAGGTTTCAGATGTTATAGAAACACGCGTAGGTCCCGCAATAAGAGAACAATATCCGTAAGACATCAACAGAGACAGGTAATTGTTTGTAACAACTGAGTCTCTAGATAAAATATCGATATTTACATCCCCCAAAAGTATCTCAGTATGCAGGTTACATTCACTTGTCAAATAATTATCTAGATCATAAAGAAAGGATTCTACTACTGTCGAGGGAGATCTGTATATACATGTAATGCCATATTTAGTATTTATTATGGACAAAACAATCCTAATCACAGTTATTCCTGACTTCATAAATTTTATATTATCTACCTGTTTAACATTTAAATTACTTTTCACAAATACAACCACCCCATCATTCTGGTTAATTTCACCCCCATTGTAATACATTTTAAAACCATCTATGTTAAATTCATTACCAACAAACTGCCAAGATTCACTTAAAACAATAATATCACAAGATAGTAAATTATATGTTTGTAGAAAAACTATCATTTGATCAAAATTTTTTCTTATACTGCGTATATTAAAGTGAATGATATTTAAAATTTTTGAACCGACATCAATTTGTTTGCTTACATAATCACAGTCCATTCTTTGTTGATCTGCATGGTCCAAGGCCTCCAACTCGCGTAGTATTTCTACCTCTTGTGCACTATTTGCACTATAGTCAATTTTATTTTTCAAAATCTTAATTTGATGTACGAAAGACGGACAGGTCCTGTCATTTGCGGTATGGTTTATGTTGTGCTCCAGTTTAAACTTTGTGTTTGCATTTATGCAATTAATGCATTTTTTTTGTTTCTTTGGGCACTCCTTAACTCCGTGTTCCCCCGAACAAAACTCACAATGAACGTCATTTGAACATTCAGTATTTTTGTGGAAAAAATCCTGGCATTTAATACATCTGAGAACATTTATCTCTTCATATATCGGGTAACGCTGCCATCCTATATAAAGTTTTTTTATATCCATAAACTTGTGAAATAATTTTGCTGAGCAGTTTCCATATATGGTATAGGTATCCGTTTTTTTATTAAGTTTAAAGAATGTAATTTCTAAATGGTCCATAGCTTCAATGAAGTGATTTTGTTCTCTAATACGGGCAACCACTAATTCATTATCTAGATCATCCTCATTACTTATGTTGTAGTCTATTATTTTAAAGCGAGGATTCCTTAGTTTTGTCACTTCTATATTGTAATCACTTAATTTTTTGTCTGCTTCCTTTTTTAGTACATCTATATCATTTTTTTTCTGGCATTTAACTAGTAGATTACCATTTTTTGTACTTTTTATACTATTTACACATATTTTTAGTTGAGTTGGATTTATTTGCTTGCGTAAGTCTTCCTTAATTTTTTCTATATTTTGGTGCTTTTTTGGTTTTATAATAAGACTAGGAACATTTGTTTGCTTTGTAGGCCCCTTTAAGATAATAAGATATCAGTATATAAGGAACTTTGGACACCGCTCTCATTTTGTTTTAATTCCAAACTTTCTATTTTTTGCTGCAGCAGGGCGATTATTTCCTCTTTGCTTTCTATTATTTTATTTTTGTCCTCTATGGTTTTTAGAAGAAGTGTGTGCGTTTTAAATTTTTGGCATTCAGAACAATCAAACCTCAAGATTCTCTCACCTTTCAGTTCCAGTACTTTTACCTCCGATTCCCACAATTTTTACATATACCTTTTCTGCATGTATCACATGTGGAATAGCGGTTTAACTTTAGATTCACAAACATCACACTCCATTTTTACAGAGTTTAATAATGTTCATACGATTCATTAGTAATAGTAAAGTAATAGCAGTAATGCGTGGCAACACTGCTTAAATCTAATACACTCTGTGAGCTGTGCTGACGTGTAGAAAACACCATATACCTGTGGCCGTTTTCACACGGCCATTGATTTCTTCAGCCAATCCTTTCGCCTTAATCCATTTTTCTTATGTCACTATATCAATTGTTGCTTAAACTATCAACCACAACTACCTCTTTCAATTATTTTTACGTATAAACTATTGTTTGAACTGTTTTAAGTCTGCAATTGTAAACACCTGTTTTTCTAGACAACAACGTTACTTTTACTTGTGTAAAAGTAAGCTTTCAATCTAGGAGGATTTTTGATCTCAGCTAACGCCTCGTGCTAAATAACTTCCTCATTTTAAAACTGATACTTTCAACACTTGTTCTGTAATATACTTTTAAAACCTACTGGAGTTTATCCTACATAATTAGCAATTCATATTTCCATCTTTAAATCGTTGAAAAATAATATCCATGGGATTTGAATTCCATGGTAAAAATATTTTTTCATGACATTAATTGTAAGGAAGTAAACTGAGATTTTTGAAAATATTAATTGGACCATTATATTTTATCTAATGATTAAAATAGTTATGCTAATCATAACGTGTTTTATGATTTTGCGGAGGTAGACCCCCTACCACTCTGTTAACTTCTAGACCGGCATCCGGCATCTTACAATATCGAAATATCCAAAGTCGGGAAAGTAATAAAAGCCTCAAGTTATCTTAAGCTGAAAACTAATATCTGCCTAGAAAATACTTCCAATAAAAGCCGACGCATAGGAAGCAGCTGCGTCAATAACGCGTCAAACTTTGTCGTTTGTGATATCTTTCACAAATAAGTTAGTGGAACCGAAAACCATTTTCTTTGACAGTAATTTTCAACTATTTGCATTCTGCATTTTATAAAGTGTTAAATGTATTTATTTTTTAAAATTGTCTATTGTAAAGGTAAAGGTACAAAATGGTAAGGGTAAATAGCTTGGCAATATTTCGCTACAAATAATCTTCAACACTTTTTTCGTGAGCTACGCCATTTAACAATCTTGGCTAGATTAGTAGTCGGCATTAAAGTTTGTTGAGCCATGTGGCATATCGCTTTAATTTTATTAATTATGGCTTTTTAGCGAGATAACTTAAACAGTTTTACGAATTCATCCTCTGGAATTCACCACAGGGGACATATTTCTCTGTTGTGGTGAGCTCGATAGGCAGGCGACAAATAAGCGAATATTATTTTGGTTTGGTTTTGTGAATAACTAATAGTGAATACCTAGTAACTATAAATTCTAAATAGAAAACTAGATGTAGTATATATTAGTGGTGAATTGCTGATAATCACAGGAACTTTAATAATATTAAATGCACATTTAGAGATAAGTAAATCCTTTCCATTTACATTCATCAACAAAAGACATCTGTGAATCCACCAGAGACAGAAACTATACATTCTGGCCAAACGAAAACCTTACATCTAGATATTCAGTATTTCAAATGAAAATCTGAAAAAACGATCGGACCCGTCCGTTTTTGATTCACGGGGAAAGTATGTTTCACTTTTTTTAGCTACATAGCTTCGTGGAAAGAGCATCCGTCGAAATTAGAGTAAGGACGAAGCGTCGTGCGATACTCCTTTTTGAAGATCTCATCGAGCACTTTATGGCCCTAGAATTTTGCGTCGAAATTTTCATCTTTAACCAATTGAGAGTTCGAATGGTAAATAAGTCAAATGATTTGCACTGGATACTGGATCAGTGTGAAATAAAAAGAATGTGAAAGAGAGACGAGAGAAAATTTGTTATTTTTAGGTCATGTAGCCAAGGATTTCATGGTATGGTACTAAAAAACTGTCCGACACTGTGTCACGTACAACAACTCAGAGAGTCCTAAAACAAAAGAAGTTTCATCCTTTAAAATACGATTAGTTCAAGAACTCAACGACGGTGATGATTTTGATAGTCGGTTCCAATTTTGCGAAGTGATGAGTGAGATCATTACCAATAATCCAAACTATTTGTTCGACATGTGTTTTTGGATGAGTGCTTAGGTCAGATAAAAAAGATACGCAGCATCCTCAAAAATTAAATATATGGGCTAATATTTAAGGAGGCTACTTAACTGGCCTCCTTTTGGTACTCGCAAATCTTGATGGCCAATTATATTTGGAATTGTTGGAAAACGCTGTTTATTCTTGCCCTCGTAGAAATAATAGAAAATGAAAAAATCCATGAAACCATAATTTTACAGCAAGACCTCCTGATTTTGCCCAATCGGCGCTTTGATTTATATAGAACTTTCCTCAAAACTGGATTGGAAGAAGGTGTCATATTGAGAGGCCACCAAGGCTACCTGATTTCACTCCAGTAGAAATTTTCTACGAGAAAAAATTTTTGATACTTAGCCCGAAACATAAAATGATTTGCCAAATTGCCTAACGCATGCATGCCGCCAAGTTTTACCCGAAATGTTATGTAATGTAAGAACGCTATGAACAGGATTTATTTTACTGCGTGGCGGACACCAGTGTAAAATTAACTCTGCCAGACTCAAGGACCGACAGAGCAGCTCTGCTGTCTGAGAAATGTGTTTCCCTCTGAATGCTCTTTAGGTTCTCGCACCCACATTTGTAGATCACATACGTTGCAACCTGGAATAGGGTTAGTTTGGGTTAGTTCATTAGGCGTGCTTGAGCTGCAATCCAACCTCATTATCAGGTACGTGATTTTGAGGAGTTCATTTGATCTGATCACGGACAATATGTTGTCTTTCCTCACTGAATAACCCGTGCAATCATCAACCCTCCTCGAAACTTGAATGCGCCCCCTCGGGCTACTATTGTCGCATAGGTGATAGAGTCATTTAAGTGTTTATGCAGACCTCAAGGTCTCATGCCCCAGGAATAGATGAAGGGGCGGCATACCAGTCAATCTCTCAAGAGCCTAGGTGAATTTTTTTTATGGCAGTGTCAGACACACTAAAGGGAAATCCTATGGCACCAGACAAAGGAGTTTTTGTAAAGCGATGTTCTAGGTGTTTACAGTTTTACGACGAATTGGTGCGCTTTTGCCGTCTATCGTGACTATCTGACAGGCGTTGTCAGGGGCGGGATGAGGCGGGCCAAATCCTGGAAACATCTGCCGTAAAAGTATCTGTAAAACAGGGGCATCTCGGCCACATGTCTGCGGTGTTCCAGACTATCCAGATTCCTGGTCAACTCCGAGTCGCCGATGAAACGCACAGCTCTTTTCTGAACGGAATCCAGCAGCTTTACGGTGTGTCTTGGTGCGGCACCCCAGATATGTCACAAATATTCTAAGCCCGGTCTCATTTGCGCTTTTTAGAGCAAGAGCAACTGCTGCGGTGTATACAATTTTTTGTTACGAAATAGCGCACCAAGCTTCTGGGTGGCTGATTTTGCGATGTTAGCAACGTGGTCATGCCAGATTGCTGTTGACCGAGATACCCAGTAGTCCGATTGACGAGGATGAAGGAATGGTTGATCCTGCCATAATGATGTCAGGGCCCGTCGTATTGGCCCTCTTGGTAAACGTGGCTGCGTGAGTCTTTGCTGCATTGACCTGGACCAATTTTCTGTTGCCCCTAGTTTGAACTTTCTCCAGGTCTTGATTAATTGCTGTAATCTGCTTTTATCTGCGGTGATAAGTCTCAGTCGCTGGTAAAGGTTTCTCTGATTTAAATTGGGAGACAAGGGTACTGTCATCTGCAAAACTGTGAACAGGATTATTCGTTTCGGTCAGCAGGTCATTAATATAGATGAGAAACAGAGTTGGTGACAGTATTGCGCCCTGAGGCACGCCCGCGTTAATGGTCTGTCCAACTAAGCCTTAGACATGGCCTTTTGCATAACGGTCCACTATACGATGGATCCATAGACTATAGTGGGGCGTACCACATCCCTGTTAATTCAATGAAGGATATTTAAAAGATCACATTTCAGGCAAATTAGGATAGTTATCAAACTTTCTAGATTGCCTCACAAGCACAACGCTTGGAAGACGAAGACATATGATGCAAAATATAGTGTATCTTATCAGTTTATACTTGCATTTATGTTAAGTTTCATCTTTGAGTTTTAGTTCATCTATTTTAGTCCAGATATTTAAAAAATCATTTTAGATTGACCCCGTTTTAGGTGCATGCGTGCGCTGTAGTTGTCTTTTTAGCGTTGTGAGATAATCTAAAAAGTTTAATAATGTAAACTATTTAGATTACCTCACAACGCTAAAAAGACAACTACAGCGCACGCAGTATACCCCGGGGAATACAATAGAATGTATCGAAATTACATAATATTAAGGATGTATTGTATATTAAATATCAGTTATATGATAGATATCAACTTAGGGTAAAGGAGATTAACATTATGTTTCAAAGTAGTAAATGGATAATAATATACGGCTTATTTATAAAATGTTTTAAAATTTGTATCGAAGGAGCATATGTAAATGCGTGTGTAAATCCTTATTATTTTCTGAATGTGCTTTTATCATTATGATTAGTAGTTTGGAATTTAAAATATTAACAATTTTGAGACGTGGAAAAATGTTGGATACGTATCGCGATAAGGATGCATATACAAACATTGGTCTATTATTTTCTATATATACAATATATGGAACTACCATCTTTTATTTTTTCTTCCAAGAACACCGAAATTAAATTGTTAATGTAAATTATAATTCGTAATTTTGATTATTGCGATGGCTTTAGAGAAATGTTAGAATTAGACTATCTGCCCCCCCCCCCCCCTTCCCCTTCACCCATATAGAAACGCCACACAAAAGCTGATGGCAATATTTGTCCTCAAAGGCGTTCATGAAGATGTCCATAGGTGTTAGTGATGAGAATCAGTCAAAGCCCTCAAATCTATGTTACATACTATTTTGCCATATCTACAAATGATTTTGCTTAACGTGGTTTTGTGTTTTAGATGGCTTCAATAAAGCAAACCATTTAGCACAGCCTAAACCATTATAAATGAGACAATAAAAATGCTGGAACAAATATATTTAATGGTGTAGCTACTAATTTTACTCATAATTTTTAAAACCCGGCTTAAATATAAGTTAACAAGTAGCGCGAGGCTAAGCGATACAACTTTTATGTGTAACAATGGTTTTAGCTTCATATATTTATCTTTTAATACTGAAACCACATACGGGAATTAAGGCACAAAGCAATTAACAGTTTCCAGCTATAATGCCAATTACGTATGATAAAATCCATATTATTTCGTTTTACTTGTTTTATCTTTTAGAGCATTAACTTTTATACTGAGCAAAATTGTGGATATCTGTTATCTTTCTATATGAGTAAAATACCCCATTTGCTAGAGTAGAAATAAAAAATAATATATCTGGAATAATTGCAGATTTGCGTTGTCTTGTAATTTATATTTAAATTGCATGGTTCACTTATATAGCTGGCTTGTTCTAGAAAATATTAATCTCTTAATAAATGCAGCCAACCATTCTTAATACGACAATTATATGGGGCTCAATAATCGTCTGGGCTCAAGACTCTTATATATTGTAGAATTTCTGTAGATAGATCATGATCATTTAACGTCCTAACCTGTTAAATACAGTTGAAATAATTACACTAGGGAGAAGTGGAAGATGTAGAATAGTCCGATTTTCCTTTGCTTGATATTTCTACACTAAAATGTGTTAAAATTTTTTAAGAAAAAATAATGTTGTCCGAGAGCCGCGTATAAATTTGATACAGTAGTGTTAACAACTTGCTTCCACCAAATCTCACGATCAAATTTGTCTCTAGTATACGCGAGCACCGAATATTAACTAACGATAAGAAGATTCACTCTCCGCGGCGGCACGTCAACGGTATGCCTCCTTCCCGGCGCGAAAACTAGCATGATACTGGCATGCGACCTTTGGACCCGGCAAACACTGGTCGAATTTCTAGGAAAGCTGGCCATAATAAGGTTTACCAGAAATAAGACAAAAAAGTTATTAAGTATTACACGTTTAATATATCGTGTTTTAGACAAATAATTGTTGAATTTTTGGCTCATCATCTATATTTATATATAGAGTGTATCAATTTTCACTAACGATAAGAATCATGTATAAAAATAATTTATATGTTCTTAACCCGTTTTAAAAAATGATTTTAAAAATTAAGGGCTCCTTCGTTGTAAAAAAAAGTGTTTTAAATTTTTAATTCGATGATCCAAATTTTGTTTTTGCAACGGTTAATTCAGGAGTCTCAGGAGCAAAATGAATGTTAAGTGGACGACAGAAACGCGTTGATGAGGGCCTGCAATTTTGCCATACAAGTATTTCAGTTATCGCTATTTTTAAAAATTAATCTAATAGGGACCAAACTAGTAAAAAATATAGAAGCATCAGTGCATCTGGTGTTCAAAAACATTTGCTTATATTCTGACTCTCCCAAGGTAATATCAAAGCCATATTTACAAATTAAAACTAAATTATAAATTTTATCTGCTGATTCAGCCAAAGTATTTATTACCTTCTTTTATAATAACATCAGTCATAATGATTCTACCGAAATTTCAGCTTCAGTTTCACTTACTACAATATTATGGGATTAGGGGTGGGCGAAAATAATCGATTATTCGATTCACTTTTAAAAAATTACCGATTAATCGACTTATCGATTAATATTTCAGAAAATATCGATTAATCGATTATTTCGATTAATCGATTATTCAGTTATTTGCTAAAATATTAAGCGTTTAATCGATTATTCAATTTCTTGCCCACCCGTACCGACGATTTTACAACAGATATAGTTTTTAAAATTCCAATTTAATAAGGCGTTGCGTTAAGGGTAATTTAAATGAAATAAAACCATTTTTAAAATACTTTCAGTACAACATATGAAGCAAAAAACAGAGAAACGTAAATGCTCAAACAAGACAGCAGCAGGGAAAACTGCGCACGTTACAAATTTAGCCAATAAGGGATCCTCATTTCGACACGCCATTTTCTGATAATCTGGCTTTAGTTGTTGCACAATTAGGTATAACACCAACACATAACCTCGACGGAGTGTTAGCACGTTAGCAGTATAGTACAGTTTTTATCTTTTATTATGTATTTGGTCAAAACTATATGATAAGAAGGATCACTCTCCGCGGCGGCATGTCAACGGTGTGCCTCCTTCCCCGCGCGAAAACTAGCAGAACATCGGCAGGCCATGATACAAATAAAACAATCATGTTGGCAGGCGACCTTTGACGCGGCGGCCATAGACCAGCTCATCCTTTTGTCAGATTAATTTTCACGCGTAAATTCTATAGTCGAGTCAATATTCAATATAAGATAATATAATATCGCTGTTTTTTAGTTGTGTTGTATTACAAAATAGGAATGAAATATACAGTAAAAGTATTGTGCGACACCTTTAACCAATTTTAAAATCACCCAAAACGCCAAAATTTTATTAAATATAAAAAGATGGGGCAAATTCGAGCAACATTTTCTTCTTGATGTCTTTTGTCAGAATTCTTGTATTCGGAAATATGGTGAAATCATTAACACAAAATCAAAATCTTTTAAATATTAGTTACTACACACCTTGAGTATTGTTATCAATAATAACTAATTAAAAACGTTAACAGATTTTTGAAACAGCCAGTTGAATACAAACTTTATCAAAATATTTATTTGGTGATAATAATAAAAAAAACCATAACGTGAGTTTGACAGAGCGCTGCAAACAATTCAACAGATATCAATCGTGTTTTTTCAAAGCCAACTAGAGTATTAGAGTGCTATAAATAATTTCGTCATAAATTTGATTAAATATACCGCAAACAAAAATATCGTTTATGGCAAGCTTTTATTTAAATTCAACCTGTGTGCGGCGAAGTTCGCCGATCGTTACCAGGCAACGAATAAAATAAACGACGATTCCTTTGTAGCGCTCTCTGGCCGTTGAGTGGGCCTTCTTATCGTTAGTTAATACTCGCTGCCGCGAGCGTCTTCGTTGACTGTAACAATTTCCTATATTGTTACAGAACATTTAAAAACAAGCTATTTTCTACAACAGAAGTACGAGTTATAGGTACAATTAAAGATGTTCATGCACGTGCATGTTGAGTATCAGAAAATCTTCCACAAGGTGAGTTGAATCTAACTTTAAATTCTTGACATAAATTCCTTCAACCGAAAATCGGTGGAAAATATAAGGCAAAGCTAAACGGGTGTCAATTCGGGTTTTATAATGGTCTTAGTGCAAAAGAGGCTCTGAATGGCATGCATGTACTTGTGCGAAGATGTCGTGATATATAAATTACTTCACGCGCACGTATGTATCATAGACTATGAGGACACCTTTGATTCTAAATTCCAATATTCTAAACAACATCTGGCTTGATGAAGCCATCAGAATAATTGCAAACTTATAACGTTGAAGACAGTTGGCGTTTATAAAAATAGAGAACAAATGTAATGAAGAAATAGGATTCGAAAGAAGAGTACGGCTGGGTCTCACCAACAATCCTTACTCAGAAAAAATCTTTAATGCAGCATTGCAAAGAAAAATAATGATGTTCTAAATGGCGAGAATATTAATAATACTTGTCATGCAGACCATAAAGTGTTACTGGTAAGGAGAGAGGTCTATCTGCAGTGGCTGCTGGATTGTGTGACAATTTGCAAGCTACCAGTTTAATTAATGGACCATGCCAGTACAGCACTATAAATTCGTAGGCTATATGAATAGGAATAATTATATTAAGATATGGATCTATAAGTTGGGATAAATATATTAAAATATAAAAGAGAATAAAGGAGGGATGATCTAAAGCTATCAAAAGAGAAGAGCGAGGTGATTTTTGTGTAGATATTTAATTTTAATATAAGCGTGTACTTTTAGTTTCCATAACTCCAAAAAAGTGGTGGCATTTGAAATTTTTGTCTTTGGTGAATCGAATTCAAATTGAATATGACTATTTTCGGGCAATCATTCCGCAAACATTTGTACATACGAGGAAATGTTCACTACAAGATATTCGCAACTGACCCCTATTTACACCTCTGGTAACTATATCACGAGGGTTTTGATTATTAGATATAATTTTCCCCAATTAATAATTGTCATCTTTTGTATCTCTGCAAGCCGATTTGCCAAATACATTTCAGTCACATGGTTATGCCGCTAGTCTATAATAGCGTTGTAAATGCTACTAAACCCAGAATTATAGTTTCTTCCCTTTCAGTGGTAGATTTATGTGGTTGATATTTTCTGTACCTTATATTAGAACTTAACATACCTCTTTGGAACTTAGAATTTATATCTTAGAATTTAAAACATTAACTATTTCATACATTGGAATATCTATAAACGTATCCAACCGGTATCGCCGGGTGCAGCTTCGAAGTGTTCTGTGGTCCTCTTTTAATTTCGAATGTTCAATTGACGGACGTCTAGGCAATTGACGTGGGGTTGTCAATGTGATCAATGATGACGGGTGGACTTCTCTTCCGACCGATAAGCGTGTTGGGAGAGAAAAGACAATTTTTTCAAAGCTGAGATATAATTGTTGTAGTTTTAACCATAAGGTCAAGTACCTATTCCTAATAATGTATGATGAGATAAATTGGCAAGCACCCTGCTTGTCACGTATTATCGGCAATATCTTCTCATAAGATTATTTTATATATAGTGTACATTTCAAAATGTATGTTGTACCTCTTTGTTCATATATTAGAGTTAAAATTATTTATAATTAAAATAGGGTCCTTCCTTCGCCCGGTCTTTCGCTATCCTAGAGAATTTCCCGAGGTTCATTCCTGCCAGTCTGAGACCCCTTTTGTTATACTGATGTTACCCACATGACGTGACGTGCAGCTTCACAGGGCGCAGTAAAGCACTAATTGGACCCAGCGAATAGCAAGTGAATTCTACTTCTGCATAACCTTCATATAAAAATGACATACGTGTAGACCGTATAATGACTTATTTCACTTACCTTACCTTATATTCATCTAAACAACCGTTAAATGACTTTTTATCGTTTATTATCTTTTATCGTATCTATTACAGTTTCTTACCGTTATTTGATTAATCAATACCAAATTCCTTCACTACATACGATATTATCCTGGTTAGCAAATGCCTTGCTAATATTATTGTACTTATCTGATTAACATCTTTGCGTTACGTATATAAGCTCACTTTGAATTCCCCTTTATGCATTCATTTTCTTCTTAGGTCAGTTTAATCTGATGCGATACCATAATCTCAATTAGGTTTGAGGCCTATTCAATGTTCATTTGTACTCGTTTGTACTGAGAATATAATTAATATTTAAATAAATAGTTTCATTATGACTTTATCTATTGGTATGCTGAAGTCAAGGTCATGTTGAGTTTATGAAATTTGTTTAGGTTTCTCAACATTCTTAGATAGGGTATTTTTCTAAATTTTACTACTCTAATATATCTGCTTAAAAATCATTGATATACTCTTATTAGAAAATTTAGTGGCGCCTTCTCTCAACTGTATACTCTACGATCCACACCTACAAATAATAACATCACTAAGTGGACCAGGCATATGGATCGGTTGTTAAGTAATTAACTATTAGCATTACAAGCCATGGTAGAACTATTTTTGACTTGCATTGAAAAGGCGTTCTTGAATCTAGATTTTAGACCGTTTTAATCTCTTTATCATCAATTAAGTCGACTTGTTAAAAGGGCACCATATAATTCCAATCTTGGTAAAGACATACTTCCAATTCCTGCGACCCTTGATTTAGCAAAAACAAGATACACTAAACCTTATCAAATTTGTTTACCAATCACAAATATAAACAAGCTTCATACGCAAATTCACTCAATCATTAAACTCATGTATTTATACATAATCTAAATTATTCAAAATATATTGCCTTGGAATTTTAATATCATTAATAGGACCTAGTTGACTGTACAACTCATTCAACGCAATAATCAAATCCAATGGAAGCAACTTATCTCATTCAAGTTTCAACTACCATAGTTATTCTAGAAAATTCTGACCCGAATTATAACGGGAACAATTAAGAGAAAGGGTTAAAAAAATTGTGAAATCAGCTTAATTACTCAATTATAAATTTACCGTGTATTTTAACACATCATACGTCGCATTTCAACATACACCTAAAGTGCCTTTTACAACCTCACTTCTAATAAATTATTCCGTGTTGTTTCACTACGTGGCCACTTGACCACTTTTGCAAAGGAAGCCCATAGACATAGACATAGACATAGACATAGACATAACGTTTATTTAACCACATTTTGTACAAAATTTTACAATTGCAGCAAGTCAGATATATATGATGTACATACTTAGAGAGTAAAACGTACTAAAATTCTACCATAATTAAAATAACATATAAAGCTCACTGTAGGAGCATAACACAGATTTTTAGTAAATATACCTAAGTCAATAAAACGAGATTACTACATATAAAGCAATAAAACAAACAAGGAAACGAACATTAATTAAAGTTCAAAATAAGTTTGGGGATTTACGACATCAAAATATTCTGATATTGTGTAGAAAGCCTGCACTGCCAGGAATCTTTTAATAACAATTTTAAATATTTTGCCATTAAGATTTTTTACAGGTGTTGGTAATACATTATACAGATTAATATTCAAAGAGTTCTTTAAAGATTTGCTCAGCCTATATCTACTAGACCTAATTAAATCAGCAGATCTTGTATCATAGCGATGTATATCCGAATTAAGCAACAAATCTCTCTTGTTTTCATGAATTTGAAGTAATTGGTAAAAAATATACAACGCCGGAAGGGTCAGCACTTTCGTATCAACAAAATGTGGCCTGCAATGGTCACGATGACTAGCCCCTACAATTATACGAATAGCTCTTTTCTGCAGTCTAAAAATATGCAACGAGTTGGACGAGTTTCCCCACAGAACAATTCCATAGGAAATATGTACATGGAATAGCGAAAAATAGACATTCAGGATAGATTGCCGATTTAGAGTCGACTTTAGCCTTCTAATGACAAATATAGCCGATGACAACTTACTACGTAGTGAAACCACGTGTGAAGCCCAGCTCAGAGTATCGTCGAGTGTCAAGCCCAATACCTTAGCGCTTTTCCCCTCAACGATGTCACGACTTGTTGAAAATACTAGTTCTTGAGTCTTACTTGCGTTTAACTTCAAACAATTTTGCGAAAACCAAATGTTTGCTCTTTGAGCTAGCCCTCTACTACTATTTTTTAAATCTTCAATATTTTTGCTACTACATAACAAAGATGCATCGTCTGCAAAACATATGCACTTGTGTGGAGAGAGAAATGAGAAAAGGTCATTAATATATATAACGAACAGCAAGGGCCCAAGAACTGATCCTTGGGGTACCCCACTGTTCACCGCAGCATAACTCGAAACGTCATCCCCAAGGGAGACACACTGAGCTCTTGAAGAGAGATAAGATTGCAACAACTGCAGGGGTCGCCCTCTGACGCCATAGCGATAGAGTTTTTCGATAAGAAGGCTATGCGAGACGCAGTCGAAGGCCTTACTCAAGTCACACAGAATTAACTCTACATGTTCTCCCTTCTCAAGGCCCTCGACTATGTCATGCACTATCTGAACAAGAGCTTTTATCGTAGATCTGCCCTCTCGGAAACCATACTGTGAACTGTCAAGCAGATTGCTTGACTCAAAATAGTGGCCTAAATTATTTTTGATTAAAGTTTCGAAAACTTTTCCAAATATTGGAATAATGGAAATCGGCCTGTAGTCATCGACAGTATTTGGATCACCTTTTTTAAAAACGGGTACTACCCTGGACAATTTCAGGGAGTTTGGAAAAACACCACTATTTATACAGAGATTAAATAAATATGTTAAAGGCTTCACTATATAAGAAGATATATGTTTTAAGATTATACTGTTAATGTCGTAAACATCGTATGATGCTGAGTTTTTAAGTGAAACTATTGTATTCATAACTTCCTCCTCAAGAATCGGTAGAAATGCAAACGATTTGGGAGCCAGAGGGATAGAAGATACAATCTCCTCTTGCAGATTTCTATCAACTGATATACTTTTAACTATTTTAACATATTTATTCAACTCATTCTCTATGCTTTCTTTGATTTCTGCCACTTCTTCTAGCGAAGATATCCCTGTTACTAAGTGTTCAACATAGATTTTTTAAAAAATCTGGCGATTTTTTTACGTCATAATATATTTAATGCAAACACCTTGTGGGTAAAAACAAAGGTAGTCCTGTTTTGTAGGTTAAAGTTTTGAGCCAATAGTGTTAGCTTTCTGTGCATGGATTGGAATGCCGGCGCCGCAATAATTGTTGCAAGTTGCGTGTTCTAGGTTCAAAATTTACTTTCGATGCATATTTATATATTTGCTGTTATAACCATATTATATTCACGAAAACTAAATAAAATATTAAATAAATCATCCTGCATGTGCGTCCCCAGCTGATATTATTACACTTGCATCATGCTCGTTATTTTTTTGTACTACTCGATTCGTGATTAATGCAGTAATGTGGCAAATACTAAACATCGATATTATAGTCAACCTGATCTGTTTCAATTATAAAAACATTATGACCTAGCTGAATCCATTTTTATCATTCTCCCTAAACTAACAAATCTTTGTTAAGCCATACTTAAAGAGTTACCTAAATTTTTTGCTTTTTCCACAGGCAAAGTCACACATAGTCTACCTTTTTTATCAGGTACAATCATTTCAGTACATACCTTCCCCGAATCCAATTTATCTTTCTACAACAGGTTGAGCTCTTATATTTTCATGTGTTCCGACCAAATTCATTTTTTTTAAACTGGCTTGTTTATACCAAGACAAAGCTTAAACTAACCTTCACATAGCAAATTGATAATCATATCAGAACCTATTAAAATAGCAATTCCAGAGCTTAGTTTAAAATCTGCCTCCGCTAGCTTCAATGTTGATGGAATTTTAATATTCGTTAAATCAAAAGACTCAATTGGAAT
>MU186140.1:79089-96588 GCA_016904865.1 Pissodes strobi | reverse complement strand
TCGTATAATTGAAATGTAATTTTTTCAATTAAAATAGACAAATGTTTGAAATAATGATTATTAAATAATTTAAATGCATTAAGTTTCTAAATCCTCGGTAAAATAATTATTACGTCCCCATTATGAATACCGCACACATTTTTTTGAAAAGGACGTGCATTTTAAATCGACCTGCCTTGTTTTCGTAAAATACTAAATTATAGTTGACGATGGATGTTGGGGAAACACCCCAAAAAGTGTATTAACTTGTCGTTTTTCACCGTATAGTTTGGTGATAACACCCTGAATGCTCGTAGTATGATTAAGCCATAATCAAAATCCGAATAGATTTAATGACATTGCATTTAAAGTATCGTACTTCAGGTCTTAGTTAGAACCTGGATGGTCGATTCCATTACATAAAACAATCGACGGATATACAACTAAACTAGACCATGTATGTTTCACAGCAATGACCGGGGAGATAAAGGCTCTTATAGCGGCATATAGGAACGAGAAGTGGATGGAGTATGAAAATACTATTAACCGTCACGATGGCTCGCTGTGGAAGCTCACCAGGCGCGTTCGTGGAGGCACCGCTGACTTTCCCGCAATTCAACATCAAGGTGATGTTATAACTGACGATAATGGGAAAGCGGAGGCCTTCGCGGACTACCTGGAGGGCGTCTTCAGCGAGTCACCGAACTCGGTACCATTCCACGACGTTGTTGACACCGCAGTGGAAGCTTTCATCGCCACAAAATATCCTATTCCCCCAGAAGTGCTAGGTAAACTATTAATCACCCCTCTTGATATCAAGAGGGTTCTCGCCCGCCTACCCGGAAACAAAGCCCCCGGCCCTGACGGTATTCCGTATATTCTTCTTAAGAATATGCCGAATAAAACCGTCATCCACTTAATGCACATCATAAATGCTATTTTGCGCCTCCAACACTTTCCGCTTCCCTGGAAGAAAGCGGTGATAATACTGTTTCCTAAACCGGGCAAAGATACGAGCCTTACGGCCTCGTACCGCCCAATTTCCTTGCTCGACACGCTGGGCAAAGTAACCGAGAAACTCATTATGTCGAGAATGAGCAGTGTTGTTGAAAATCTGAGGATTTTGCCCCAGGAGCAGTTCGGCTTTCGCTGCGGTCATAGCACCACTATGCTCGCAGCGAAGGTCGCGCAAGACACGCTCAACGGCTTCAATGAGAGCAAGGCAACAGCACTGTTACTGCTCGACATAGAGAAAGCATTCGACAAGGTATGGCACAATGGGCTTGTTTACAAGCTTTTCGCTATACATGGCATGCCTTTACATATAGCATCCCTCATTGCGTCGTACCTTGCGAATCGCTCTTTCTCGGTTCGTGTCCACAGTAACATCTCAGGCCCTAGACGCATTAAGTCTGGAGTGCCACAAGGAACAGTATGGTCACCGCAATTATTCAGTCATTTTATAGCTGACTTTCCATCACACCCATCAACCTCCTTTGCCCTGTACGCTGACGACACTGTGATCTATTCACAGTCGCCAGACGTGCAGGTGGCAAGGCAAAATCTCACGCAACATCTCAACCTTCTAGCTTCCTATTATAGGGACTGGAAAATTTCCTTAAACGCGGCGAAGACAGAACTAGGTATCTTGACGCGTAAACGCAATTTTGACATGACGCCTATAATCATAGGCAATGCGGCGATCACGCCGAAGGACCCCGTCAAATACCTAGGGATAGTCTTCGACCGCAAACTCCTTTTCTCCAAGCACATCGCGGCGATAAGGGCTAAAAACATCATGACACAAAAAAACCTGAACCCGCTCATAAGGACTAGATCCTATATGAGCCCGACTAACAAACTCACAATTTACAAAACAATCATCAGACCAACACTTCTCTACGGGGCACCAGTTTGGTGCTCGGTAGCGAAGACACACCTGAAACATATACAGACAATACAGAACAGATACCTGCGGGCTGCTGTCTCTCTGACACTGTGGGACCGAGTGCGTGTCACAGACCTGCACAACATGGCAAACGTAGACTTTATTGATCAGCACATCAATAAACTTGCCTGCAAATTTTATGAATACGGTATCAGGGGGTCAGAATTGACCGCAGGTATCGCCAACATACGATACGACCCGCTACGCAGACTCAAACATGGACCACTATACAAACACACGGACTTATTTTACCAAGAACTTCGACCACCATAGTTGACTATCTTACAACCAAAAACATCTATTGAGAATTAACACGAACTAACAAACATACAAACGCCAGGAGCAAGTACAAAGCACAAGAAACAGTATGCCTGTACTGAACAACATGAACAAACACACCAAACAAGGCAATTATTAGCGCAAATCTCGATCAAAGACAGTGTAATTCTTTGAATTCAGTGTTTGCGATCGAATTAGCAGGAAAAATCGAATCGAAGCAAACATGACTGACGCGGAGAGGAGCCATCCGACCTAGTCGGTCTTGTGGGCGGAGCCTACAAGCCCTACTTATACAGACAAGACAGACCGACTGACATCACTCTCGCCGTAGCCACGGAACCGCGCGTGCTGTCCCATCCTTGCAACTTTTACGTGTTCCGAGCGAATAACTATATGTTATACCCAGCCTTAATATAGGCACAAATGTATACATCGTGTATGAATATGTACGATGATATGCATACTGCAGCTGGCAACTATGCCAAACACTTGTATACATGTATATATGTATATATTGTATATATCAATGTTACATGTTTGTGCTGTCCCATTTAAACAAGAAGCAGGTTTTTTGAACGTACTTTTTCCTGCGTATATAGGCTTGAACAACCCCTCAAATAAACTTTACAGAGCACTACAACCATATAGGCAAACTGTCAATGCAAATCAATTGAAGGGATATCCCAAGTAATTGCGCAAAACTTGACTGCTATTTTTGACAAACTCTAGAAGGGCCGACATCAGCCCATAAGGCGCAGATGTTTAGTTCGCGGGTGCATTCGTGCGGGCTAGTGCGAAGCAAACTCGCGTAACGTGAACATCACACTTTAGAGATAAGAGATTGTCTGTAAGCATATAAAAATGTTAATTATGAAATAAAGTTATTCTGATTCTGATTCTGATACAACTAAATGTCACTCTACATTAAGGTTTTAAATTTAATATATTTTTGTCTCCATCAATGTTAGGTAAACAGTATATGTCAAATAAAGAAAGAGCATTTTTTACCTCAACTGCATTAATGGGATCGGATTTCTAGGTAAATCCAAAAGTCACAAAAAACAGACGTTTTAAATACGAACGACCAACTGACCTGCTCTTTAAACACCTGCATAATTGACAGTGCAATAAAAACAAAATACCATCAGGCGGTTTAGTAGGGTATAACAATTTAGATTTTAGTATTCAACTACTCTTGATAAAGGCCTCATCAAGCCGAAACATATGTTGAGAAAAATATCTTATTAAATTATTTTGAAACATCTAAAAGCAGTGTACTAATTAATTATCCCTAGTATTATTATTCAACGATGTTTCACAAGGATCCTACCGCAGAAACTATTCATTGAATAAAGAGTTTTATTAAATTCAGTAAAGAAAGGAGTTCGTGTTAATTAAATAATCTTTACATATTCAAGAAGTTTTGTTAACCCAACAGTGCATTGATGCGCATGGTGAAGATAACGGATCTATAAGATCGAGAAAGCGGAGTAGAGTGGATGATTGTGTGGATCAGAGTCTCATTGAGGGAATAAACCATACTCTGGGTTTGTTGCTCAAAAACACAAGTGAGCTAAATGAGAAAGTTGATCAACTTTTAGCTGAGAATGCAGGTGGTAAACAGAAAGTTCAATATAATTTTTGAGGTTGACTCTAACACCTATAACTCGCTCATTAATAAGCAAAAAATGAATTTGGGATGGAATCGATGTTGGCTTTATAACGACTATGGAATAATTCGATGTTACAACTGTAATAAATATGGACATTTGCAAAAAGATTGCAAAGATAAAAAAACATGTGCTAAATGTTCCGGAGATCACGACGTGAAAGAATGCCCAGGAAATCCAACCAAATGCACAAACTGTGTGGCATCTAATGAAAAATACAGGATGAATTTAAAAACCGATCACACTGTATGGGATCACACAAATTGCGAGACCTATAAACGCATAGAAAATACCAGGAGAAGTAAATTTTTGCAATAGCAGTTAAATACCAATGAAGCTCTAACATCAAGTATTGTGTATTTCAACTGCCAAGGATACTTAAACAATAAGGACAATATAATGGTACTGATAAACGACTGGAGGCCTAGATTGATTTTCTTGTCCGAGACTCATGTGTCTGCAGACGTGGAACAAGTTGAATTGGGCATTGACGGTTATTGTTTGGAGCAATGTGTGACTAACAATAGGAGAACAGGAGGAGTCTTGGTTTTAGTGAGAAATGACCTTAATTACAAAGTAAAATCAGCTCATTCTATTGACAACTACATGTGGTTATTGTCTATTGAAGTTTCTATGTCTAGATTTAGTTCCTTTTTACAGTTTTATACCATCCACCACAGATCGAGAATGCTCGGTTTGTTGACTTTTTTAAAGACTATCTTGACGAGGCGAGTGCGTTTGGGGGTGTCAACATAATAATGGGAGATTTTAACTTCGATCTGACGAAACCATCTTTTTATGGTGAAAAATTATTATCTGACGTTTATCTAAATGGATTCACCCAGATTGTTGATACTCCTACACGAATAACCGATAGAAGCGAAACCCTGATTGACTACGTAATAACCAATGACAAAAACCTTCCATTTAAGGTTCACTTGACCACAAAAATTAGCGACCATTGTGTTTTGTCCATTTATCCTGATCGAGAATCCAGTGAGAACACTGATGTCATAATGCACTATCGGTCAATGAAAAATTATGACAGGAATAATATACATGATTATTTTCTTAGTACCACATGGAATAATGATAGCGGGGATGTGAATGTTCTTGCCGATAATTTTGTGGGTGACATTGAAAAGATTGTAAATAGTATGTGTCCTATAAAAGTAAGTGTTTTTAAGAAAAAGTATTTAAATAAGGCGTGGATGAATGAGAGTGTAAGGGAGAATATGCAAACTAGGGATAATTTATATGTTCGTGCGATTGGAGAACGCGACGATGAAGTTTGGGAGGGGTATAAAAGGATACGAAATTACATAGTGAAACAAATAAAGCTTGAAAAAGAGCGACATTTTAAAGAAATTATTGATGGCAATAGGCACAGTCCCACTGAAATGTGGAAGAGGTTAAAATTACTGTTACCGGGGAAACATTCAGCAACACCCAGTGAGATTAATTTCGAATTTCAAACAATTTCTAATGAATCTCAAATTGTCCAAGAATTAAATAAATATTTCGTCAACAGTATTAGTGAAATTGTGAATAGTATTCCTGAGTATTCCTCACCGGATGAAGTATTGGTCGCAACCTCTGGTATTATGTATGTAGAGCCAAAGACAATACTACTAGTAGTAGTATTGTCTTTGGTAGAGCTTACGAAATTCAAACCATTGACAATGTCGGAAATGAAAAATATTTTAAAAGATATGAAAAGTGTCGGAGGAGGAGTGAATGGAATTTCCAAGAATGTTTCGTGTCATGTGTGTTGTGTGGCTGCTAATCGATTATTGGATATAATCAATACATCTCTTTCCAGTGGAAAATTTCCGGAAAAATGGAACGAGTCAACTGTTATTCCTGTTCCGAAAGTACCAAATACTAATTGTTATAACGAACAGTCGAAATCTATGAAAGGTCTTAGAACTTGTGGTTAAAAAACGGTTGCAAGAGCATTGCGTTAAAAATAACATCCTAGTGGTCAATCAGTCTGGTTTCCGTGAACGTCACTCGTGTGAATCTGTTGTTGTTAATCTTTGTGATACTTTTAAGAGAGAACTAGATAGGGGTAATTATGTTTTAGCGGTATTTTTAGATTTTAGGAGAGCATTCGAAACAGTTAACAGAAAAACACTGTTGCGGAAGATGAGCGGTGTGGGTATTAAAATAGTATATTATTTTATATGGAGGAAAAGTAATACTTTTCATGGCGCGCTCGTGTTTAACAGCCGAACGGAGTGAGGCTGGTAATAGAGGGCAAGCCATGAAAAGTAACTTTTCCTCCAAATAAAATATGCTGTTTTTTCTTCAAATGTCGACAAATTAATGCAAAAAGTCTCTTTTTAATAGTAATAATAATTATTATTAAAGATAAGTGGGTTCGCAAGGCGGCTTAGACCGGTGCGGTGTCGGTGAATAGGCTCAGGTTGTTGCTATAGTAATGTAACATAAAGCTGTCAGTGGACACTGTCAACAATAATTATATTTTTAAAATTATTGCGTTTTCGATTGCGTTTTAATTCCGTATTGATAAGCAGTTATTGAGTAAGTTCGATTAAATAATAACCAATTTGTTCCTAAATTAGTGATTTTTAGAAATGCAGTCACACATTGAATGATAGATACAAATTTTAGTTTAATAACTCTTGAGTTGTTGACGCTTATTTTGATGTTTGCTTGTATTGCATCTATGTTGCTATGATAACACTTTTACCTCCGCCGGCGCCGGCGGAAAAGTGAAAAGTAAAGCTCCGGCGGAGGAAAAACGAAACTTCACTGCCGCCTACACAGTCGAGTAATGACGGATTTACTGACGTTTGAAGAAAATAGTTATTTGTGTATTTAGAGCGCAAAGTAACGGATTGCCGCTTGAGAAAGAATGTTACTGCGCGACGCGTAGCGGAGCGCAGTAATCTTTCGAAAACGGCAATCTTACTTTGCGCTCGAAAAACACACAGAACTTTTTCTAAAGCCGCATTTTTTAAAATTAAATCCACATTTTTCTCTATACTTATTCTGAAATTTGCAAATGACTGTCAATTTTGACATATTATATTCGGGCTTCGGGCATATTTAGAACAGGAGTGCCAGCAACAAACTGTAACAAACGCACGACTGTCATTTATTTATCTTCGGTTTCCATAACCATTCATAGCACACTAGACGGAAAAAGTGAGATTTTTCTTTTCCATGTTCGCGCTAGAGCGCAAAATAAGGATCCACGGCATTCGTTGATTTTGCGATTTCATTTGAATTTAGCAATTAGTTATTTTGCGCGCGGCTGTAGAAAAATACAGTTCTCAGTTGGTTTCAATCGTATTTGCACAATAGGCACCAAAGGGTTAAATTTAAAGATCCATTAAATGTTATTCATGGAGTGCCGCAGGGAACCGTACTGGGTCCCCTGTTGTTTTTGTTGTACCTATGTCAACGACATTGTTGGAGCTGTAAATGGGTGTAACATCGAACTATTTGCTGACGATAGGATGATTTACTTGGCGGGAACGGATTTAAGTCATATGCAGCGGGTTGTGAATGATGATTTAGAGAACTTATTCAAATGGCTTTGTAACAACAAACTGTCAGTGAACGCTTTAAAATCAAAGTTTTGCTTATTTGGTAAAAAGCACAGTTTAAAAAATGTTAATTTTGATGATATAAACATAGTTATCAACGGTGACAGAATCATGCATGAAAGCCAAATAAAATACTTGGGAGTCATATTTGATTCAAATCTAAACTTTCATGCGCATGCTGATTATGTAACACGTAAATTCTCAAAGAAAATTAGCTTCATTGCGAGAGTAGGGAATCAATTATCATTCAGCACCAAATTATTGTTATATAACAGTATAGCCGCTCCTCATATCGAATTTTGCTCGACCCTTTTATACAATCTGCCTGCTTTCAACATTGACCAAATCCAGATTGTCCACAACCGCGCTATGAGAGCTGTATTGAAATGTAATAGATACACCCCTATTGCGACCATGCTCAAAGTTTTAAATATGTTGTCTGTGAAGCAAAGGATTGCATTTAGTGTTCACGTATTTGTGTTTAAATTAAAACATAAACTATTATCAGCTTATATATGTAATAAAACCAAATTCTTCAGTGATATACATGGTTATAACACCCGAAATTCTTCAGATTTCATATTAATCCAGAAATGTAACTCTAGTCAAATGCGGAATTCGGTGTTATTTAAAGGCTTTCATAATTTTAATATGTTACCGAATAGTGTTAAAGATTGTGACGCTTTGGATGATTTTAAAATGTTATTGAGAAAAAAAATATTGTCATAGGTGGATGGTATGCTTTTTAGCTTCTTGTTCACTTTTACTTTTTCGATTTTACATTTTCCTGTTTTACTTTATTTGTATTTGTTAGTTTTAAGTTTGTAATGCTATTTCCATATAGCTATTATGCTAAATAAATAATAATTATTATTATTATATTTACTAATTATTCTAGTGTTTAGTATTTAGTTTTATGTGTGAAAGGAAAAATGCTTGAAAGTAGTTAGAAATCATTTTATTTATTGATCATATGTAATGCAAATTAAAACCTGCATTATTAAAGTATCTATGAATGACATCTCACCAACCTATCTTAATACAGCCTGCTAATTACAGTGGCAAATTAAGAAGCTAATTACCACCTCATCCTTTATCGTCATAAACGATTTAAAAATTAATTGTTTATACCGGTCAATCGTAAGAGACCGAGAATAACTGGAATAAATGAATAAACAATTAATCTTGAAACATATTAAATTGATGAAGTCTCCAAAAATTTCAGAAGCAAAAAATTATTTCTTTGTTTAGATACTTTCAGTTTAACTCTTTTGTAATTTAAATCTTATTATGCTCTTAAAAAGGCCCTTCTACGTCCCACGGTCTTAATTTGCTTTCGGCATTGAAATTGGCAGTGTCAATATAAAGCAGAGGATATCGGTGATTTATATTAAACATTTAATTGTATCGTCTTTTCTAAGACGTATTTTTCCACTAATTTTTATAAAACCTTGAAGAGATATATTGATAATAATTTTTTCGAATTTACCAATTAGATTAAAATGCTTTGCAGATGTTCTACTCACATTGAGACAAAAGTAACCACCATTGAACAGCAAGTTTACTATTCGACGATATTTTGAAAACAAAAATCTAAATTGCCTTAATTACCCCAGGGGCCAAACCAGTTTGTCGTAGTATTTATATGTATTAATCTAAAGTAAATGTTCTTTTGTGATAATTTGGTGTTTTATAGTTTTAGCTTTTTTCAGATTTCTTTGAGTCACTCAAATATGAGCGACCTGGTCCTGTAGAAAATAACAGGTGATATTTTTGCTAGTGGCCACGTCTCTCATATAACACACATGTTATTTAGCGTTTCCTCTTTGTTACAGATTTCAGCATTGAAAATTGAACGGACGGTTTTTATAAGAAACAGTATCGAAACGTCGCCGTCGCGTCGTAGGGCTTTGACACATGCCGAATTGGAGGAAGCAGCAGCACAAATCGATGTTGATGACGAGAGTGATGATCAGTGCGACTTTGCTTCTGATGACGCCATCGCGGATCCGGATTTTGGCTCAGACCCCGCTCCACAATATCGATTTGACTCATCCGATGAAGAGCATAATGAAAACGGGTCAAATATTTAAGACGATCGCTCGAAGTGGTTCGATCTGAAGAGGATAATCAAAATGAAAATGAGGATGGCTTCTTCCACTTAGACCGAGTTTGTTGAACGGCACAAAAACATTCAGTTTACGGGTCCTAATGGTCTGCGGCCAGATTTACCCCCTGACCTCACTCCACTACAGGCATTTTTTTATGTTGTCGATGATGTGGTCATAAACTATATCGTTAGAGAAACCAACAGATCCGCGGAACAAACGATGGCTTCTAAGGAAGCAAAAAGATATGCCCGAATAAAAAAATTGAAACCAACCAATCCGGAAGAAATCAAAAAGTTTTTGGGGTTAACTCTTTGGATGAGGCTGGTTCGACTAAGTTCATTACCGGATTACTGGGCGATAAAGAGTGTTTATCGCCAATATATTCCGAGAGCAATTATGTTACGGAACAGATATTAGACAATTCAAAAAGGTGATCGTCTGGGGAAAATTAAACCTCTTATAGATATCTTACAGGATAAATTTCAGTCAATATTGTACCCCGACCAAAACATTGTAATTAGTACCATGTACCTAATTCTTAGACAATACATACCAAACAAGGCCCACAAATATGGTATCAAATTACTCAAGCTATGTTCTATCGAAGGGTACACGTGGGCTCTTGAAGTGTATGCTGGAAAGTCAGCGACAGGAGATCGCGAAGTCGGACTAGCATTAAATGTGTGTTTGAGGATATGCGAGAAGCTTCTCTATTACGGACGCACCCTATACATAGATAATTTTTACACAAGTTATGAGTAAGCTAAAACAATGCTTGAACAATTAACACATGTTACTGGAGCTCTTAGAGCCAATAAAAAAAGATCTCACAAGATGTTCTTCAAGCCAAGATAAAAGGGGCGAGATGGTGTCCCGCGAAGACTCAAACAGAATAGTAGTTCTCAAATGGAAAGACACGCGTGATGATAGGCTGCTGTCCACAAAGCATGCCCCAATTATGGTGCCAATTCGCCCTAAAATTGCTGAAGTTGCTCCGCCTATTTCTAGTACCTTAGGTACTATCGATATCGATGTACATGCTTCAACAAGCTGAAGCGATTTGCCACAAGGGAACGAAATTGAACCTGAAAATCCCGAAGATATCCCAGAAGCAAACAATAATGAGGAGGATCCAGTTCCACCAAAGAAAAAAAGAAAAAGCCGAAAACCAGAGAGAGAAGTCAGTTGCAATTCTGGCGTACAATAAAGGCAAATCTGGGATCGATTTATCAGATCAGATGGCATCTTATGCCACTACGCTTCGAAAGAGGGCGAAATGGTATAAAAAGCTGGAAATGGAAATGCTGCTGGGAATATCAATAGTAAATGCATGGGTGCTATAGAAAATAGTCACCACAAAGAAAATTTAAATCCGTGCATTTCGGGAGATCCTAGCACCCGAGCTACTTGATATCGATAATCTCGAAAAAGAGCAGTTGCCAGAAAAAGCCCAAGTAATATCACCCTTTGCTTGTGAGAGTCGCAGAAAATGGAAAAAAAGTTCGTCGCAGGTGTTCGGTGTGCTATGCAAAGATTCAAGAGGAATTAGGACTCATAGCGGCTGGTTATCTAGTCATCACAAAATCAGGCGATCTCAAGGGAAAAAGGAAAGGGATGGAAGGAGCCCAGATTGAATCGCTCATTAACTAGTCTCAAACACCTGGAAAAACCGCAGTTTTGACCAAATACGAAATTAACAATGTTTGATATTACCTGGCACTCACAACAGGCTTAGAGAAATGCCTACATTAGATTAATAATGACTAATCCATGTATTAATTAATTATATCCAAATCATATTTCCTTTGAAGGCTTCCCAGACGCAACATCAATATTCCCTCTCGCTGATAAATAGCAATTAAATAATCAAAGAGCCGATAATAAATAAAGCAGTAGATAGAGACAGTGTAAAGACATAAAGAGCCTGTATTGCCACCGGGTCAGCATAATGGGTTTATCTTCTTGAAGGTTTAGCTCTATCGGGGCAATTGATTTTTTTTTGTTCGTATTCAGAGAGGCTCAAAGGACAGTTTTATATAGGTAAGCCAATTTTACAGGTTAAATTCGCCTAGTAAAATGTTATTTCGAAATTGGTTTAGAATATGTTTTTTTGTATTTTTGCTGTGCGTGGTTTTGATATAGTGGATACTCATTTAAATTTCATCAAAATTGAACATTTTAAGCTCTCTCCAAATCCAATAATCCAATTAATATATTCATATATCAATTTATTAATACTAATTATATCATAAAATGTATTTCTAGCAAAACAGATTTGCATTTTACCTATGGCTGTATACCTTTCGATAAATTCCATAAGTTGTTTATATTTTTATCAAAATATTGTCACCTATAGAAAATTCTGTAGGTGTTGAGATTGACTATGTAGGTTAAATTTGTTTATAGGACGGCCTGCGTCACTTTGTATAATACAGTTTTATCGTTATGACCTGTATGACGTAACGCCACGCCTTAGTTGGCGTGAAGGTTATGTAGCTCAGATTTGGGATCGATCTACGTCAGGTGAGAAGAGATGATAAAGAAAGCACTTTAGTTAAAAACAATAACAACGTCTATTGCCAACGAGAAAACAAGAACAACGTCTATTGGTCAGAGACTTAATGAGTTTACACTATACCCGATTACTAAGGTGCGCATGTCTTTCTGATTGAGGTATATTTTTGAATTGTTTATAGGTCTTATAATATATGTTTTGTAAGAGAGTTTTATAATATATGTTTTGTAAGAGAGTTTTATAATATATGTTTTGTAAGAGTTGTGTTGTGCTTTATTCATGGTTGGCTTTGACCTAATTGCATTCAGAGTTTACCAATGAACTATAAAGACGAATGGAAGCGCCACTGCGCACGGGTAATGACTCGAGAGTGAGATAGGATAAAAGGATAGCACTAGGACAGGCAGAAAATTATGGTGTTGCCTGTTTAACAACGTGAAAGCGCATTGATGTAAAATGTTTTTTTCTGTCTTTTTCAATGTTTAAAAGATATTTAACAAATATTTAAGTATTTCGTGAGTGATATATAGACATTGTAGTTCGGATTTTATTAAACAGTTTAATTTTACTCTATTTGTACATATTTTATTTTGTATTAGTTCATTGATAAAACGGCTGATTGCTGTGCCGTTAATTGTTCAAACAGACGAACAAAAGGAGTCAAAATAAAATACCACAGGTTTGTTTTTAAAATATAATAGTACTTTCTGATACTATTAAATTTATAGTTGCCAGTATCGCGCGCCTGCCCGGGCAGGCGGGTCCACCTATTGCAGAAGATGCCGCTTACTTAAAACATCGCTACGATGAAAAATGGTTTGCCGCTTAAAGGCATTCATTTACATGTTACCATCATAAAAATAAAATTTTTAAAATCTTATAATTATTTTTTTAAAAGTTCTTTTTTCCAAGTCGGCACAACCAAAAACCCCCTTCTAAAACATTCCAATGGAAATTTGAATTTTTCGAAAAATATTCTTCAATTTTTTTTTATCGATTTTATTACGGAAACGGTTAGAGGGATCCATTTACATGTTACTAACCTAAAAATAAAATTTTAAAAATTGTGTTAAAAAAATAGTTTTGAAAAAATGTCCCTTTTTCGAAATATTTCGGTACAGAAAATTCGTACGAATCTTTAGATGTGAAAATCAAACTCGGCGCACCCATAAAACTCTTCCTAGAGTATTCACGTCGAAATTTCAATTTTTCGAATTTTTTTTGAAAATTATTTTTTCGTTTTTATTACGGAAACGGTAAGAGGGATCCATTTACATGTTGCTAACATACAAATAAAATTTTGAAAATAATATACAGGTTGATAAAAAATTAAGATTGAAAAAAAAAACATTTTTCAAAATATTTCGGTACAGAAAAGTCGTAGAAGAGGTTAGATGCAAAAAGTCGAACTCAGCGCACCCAAAAACCCCCTCTTAAAGTATTCAAAAACGAAAAAGTTCATCCACCTACGACATTTCGTATTTCGTGGCAAAATTTGACGAAAAATGCTGAATTTTGAGACGAAAATTATATTTTATCGAATACCTGCCTTATTTAAACTCCTATCGAAAAATATTATAGAAGCTTTTCGATCGACCCTGAGACGACGCAGATACTGGCTCAAATCGATTTGAAATGTCTTTTTCGATTGCTGAGAGAATTAGGAAAGTATAAAAATCACCTTTGGTCGATTAAGAGAAAACGAAACGTCGTACGATCTAACGAATCTTTTTACCATTTACCGTTTACTTCTGACTACTACCGTTTTCGAATTATAGCCGATTTAATGAAAATATCGATTATTTTTTGAGGCATTAACCCGTGAATTTTTCGAAAATATTTTTTTGAAAAAATACGTTTTTATTACGGAAACAGTTAAAGTAATCCATTTACATGTTACTAACAAAAAAATTAAATTTTAAAAATCATATACAAAAATAATTTTTTGCAAAAATTCTTGTTTTTAGTGATATTTCGGTACAGAAAAATCGTACTACTATTTATACACAAAAATCGAACTCCTTGCACTCAAAAACCTCTTCCTAAAGTATTCACGTCAAAATTTAAATTCTTCGAAACATATTTTAGAAATGTTTTTTCGTTTTGATTACGGAAACGGTTAGAGGGATCCCTTTACATGCAACCAATGTACAAATGAAATTTTCAAAATCATATACAGGGTGGTAAAAAAAATTAATTTTTAAATAAATTCTAATTTCTTCGAAATATTTCGATACAGAAAAATCGTAGAGTTTTTTAGATGCAAAAATCCAGCTCAGGGTAGAGTTCTAGCTAAATATTTTAGAAGAGAAATGCTTGAAAAACCGTCAAGCCTATTTTTAAATTAATCTGCGTAATTTGCGCAATCTTTTGCTGGTAAATTTATTTCCTTGAATATATTGAAAGTGCTTTTAGTTTTGCCACACCATCATGTTTATACTTGTTTTGAGCACAGTCATTTTTTAATATCCGTTCTTCCTTAATGTTTCGGTGAAGATCGAATTTTTCCTTTATATTTAGTAACAGGTCTACCATTTTACCATGCTGGTAACTTGTCTTCAAACATTTTAATACTCTTATTATTTCGCCAAATATTACCTACAGAAATTCTTCTTATCCTGATTTCTTTTTAAACTATATCCTGGTTGATTAATGTTTGAGAAATATATTGCTCTTCTGTCCTCTAATTCTATTATTTTATCATTCAGGAATTGTTAATTAATATTTAACCTACATTGGCTCTATATTCCTTGCATATGTATAAATATATACTTATTAAATTATATATATTTTTGTATTTTCTATTCGTTTCCGTATCAATGCTCTTCGATTTTTATATATATTTTTCGTTATTGGCGTCTAGCTACTTTTGTTTCGCTGCAGTAGCTAGCCGCTCGTTTTATGTTTATCTTATTCATTATCTAGGAAATCTATTTTTCTTTCTACTGCTCTTCGAAATATTTCTTTTATTTAAGTAAATTTGAATTTCTACAAGGAACATATTTTGAAATTCATTTTTCTACATTTTGCAATATTACAATTTCAGAATATCACGTTCAAAATCTCACTAATTTCAAAGATATAAATTAAAAGAAAATTAGATAAAACCAGATAAAATTTGTTCGTCGGTCAATAATGGCCCCCAATTATTTAACATTTATGTGAACATAGATAATAGAATTTGAGCCCAACGTGCATGTAATGACAAATCAAACATGCTTTATAATTTTAAACTCAAATAAATGGATTATTGTAAATATGAAATAAAATATGTTTTATCCCAAAGTGAATATTTTCAGAGCATAAACGCATAGAGAATTATATTACGTTTGTGTTAGTACGGGCCGATACTCTTAATTAAAAGTATGGTCAATAAACAACTTTTCATTTGGTATAGATAAAAATCATATTAAAGTTATGTCGTTTGTATGGTCCATTTAGGATCTAAGTACATTTTTGGTGGTTAGCCAGCTAAACAGCCAATTTTAAAACATCTAAAATATATAGGAAAATGTAGGGTCTTGATTTTTTTTTTTTTTTTTTTTTTATGGCAGTGGCACACACACTAAGGGGAGATCCTATGGCGCTCGACGAGCGGTGTGTGTGCGAAGATGTTGATTGACACGGCTCTTGAATATTTGTAAGTTGTAATTAGTGGGAAACAGATGTTCTGGGAGTGAGTTCCACAGTGATGCAGTGCGCCAGACAAAAGAGTTCTTGTAAAACGATGTTCTAGGAGTTTCCAGTTGTACGACGAACTGGTGCGCTCTTGCCGTCTGTCGTGACTGTCTGACAGGAGCTGTCAGGGGCGGTATGAGGCGGGCCAAATCCTGGGAACATCTGCCGTGAAAGTATCTGTAAAACAGAGATATCTCGGCTACATGTCTGCGGTGTTCCAGACTATCTAGATTCCGGGTCAACTCCGGGTCGCCGACGAGACGCACTGCTCTCTTCTGTATGGAATCCAGCAGCTTTAGGGTGTGCTTTGGTGCGGCACCCCAGATATGTGAGCAATATTCTAAGCACGGTCTTATTTGCGCTTTGTAGAGCAAGAGCAACTGCTGCGGTGTATAGAGTTTTTTGTTGCGAAATAGCGCACCAAGCTTCTGGGTTAGTGATTTTGCGATGTTAGCAACGTGGTCATGCCAGGACATATTGCTGTTGACCGAGATACCCAGCAGTCCGATTGACGAGGATGAAGGAATGGTCGATCCTGCCATAATAATGTCAGGGCCCGCTGTATTGGCCCTCTTGGTAAACGTGGCTGCTTGGGTCTTTGCTGCATTGAACTGGACCAAATTTCGGTCGCCCCAAGTTTGAACTTTCTCCAGGTCTTGATTAATTGCTGTAATCTGCTCCTGTCTGCGGTGATGAGTCTCAGTCGCTGGTAAGGGTTTTTCTGATCTAAAGTGGGAGACAAGGGTACTGTCATCTGCAAAACTGTAAACAGGATTATTTGTTTCGGTCAGCAGGTCATTAATATAGATGAGGAACAGAGTTGGTGAAAGTATTGCGCCCTGAGGCACGCCCGCGTTGATGGTGAATGTGTCCGAGATGTGTCCATCGACTGCAACATGTAGGGATCGGTTCTTAAGGAAACTGGCCAGCCAGCTGCAGAGAGAGGCGGGCAGTCCCAAGGACGGCGGTTTGTTGAGCAGTCCGTCATGCCAAACTCTGTCGAATGCCTTTGAAATATCCAACGCAATCGCTCGAGACTCTCCGTAGTTTTCAATTGCCCTACTCCTGTCGATCTCTCTTTGCGAAAGCCGTATTGATTATCGCTGATTATTTTGTTGTTCTCGAGGTACTTGAGCAGTTGCTGATTGACTACACGTTCCATGACTTTGGAGATTATTGGAAGCAAGGCAATTGGACGATAGTTTAAGGGCGTGGTTTTCTTGCCTTTTTTTGGAACAGGTTGCACTCGAGCGACTTTCCAAGAAGATGGGTAAATCCCTTTTCCGTAAGACAGAGAAAAAAGCCTGGAAAAAACGGGTGTTAGTTCGTTGGCGCAGTTCTTTAACACGATGGCAGGTATTCCGTCCGGTCCTGATGCCTTTTGCGTATCTAGATTTTTAAGGATTTTACGAATATCACGGTGATGAAATTTGACTTCTGCCATGGTAGTGTTGATGTTCGATAAGGTGGGGAGAGTCTTGCCTTGGGGTACGTCTAAGGTAGAGTGCGAAGAAAACATTTTGGCGAGCATATTTGCTTTTTCCTTGGCTGTAGTCGCCGTGATGCCACGTTCGTCCGTCAAAGGTGGGAGAGACGTTTTTGTAAAGTTGTTACTTACTGCCTTTGCTACCGACCAGTAATTCCTGGAGCCACTGGGGCATTGTAAAAGTTTATTCCTGATCCTTTGATTGTGTTTGTTCTTAGTTTCGTCGATAACACGCTTGCATTCGTTTCTCGCTTC
>MU186140.1:58919-74089 GCA_016904865.1 Pissodes strobi | reverse complement strand
AATAATAATAATAATAATAATAATAATAATAATAATAATAATAACAATAATAAGCTCTTTATTTCCAACAGGCAAATGTCCAATTACAGGAAATTAATTATTAAAATAAACTAGCAAACTAAACTAGGACTAAAAATAAGGAATGCAGAGGAACGAAACCGATCAAGAGCAGTACGAATAACGCAAAGTAAAATAAGTCAAAATAAGAAGTGACAAAGGAGAAAGAAATGAAAACAAGGAAAATACAGATGAAGAATGAAGATGAAGAATGTAGAGATACAGTTAAGGTGGGAAACCAGACGCCTCACGCAGGTGTTTCAGGACGTTGGACAAGCTGCTGGTATGTATATCACAGGCGTTTGATACAAGATTGAAATTTTGGTACATGTTGTGAATGGAACTGTGGTACAGAATCTCAGAGTGAACGCGGGTTGCTGTCTAGCTCCTAAACGCGGTACATGAAATGGTAAACTTTCCAAAAGAAAGGCACAATCGATCATATCATCATGGAGAAGCTTATAAAGGAATGTCACCGATTGTGAGTCTCTGCGCGCAGACAATGAGAGATGCCGTCTTCTCTGAACATAAAATACTTGAAAAATGGCCTCTGCACAGCGTCCGCCGAATGAATGTGGCAATCATACAACAGGCACCATACAAGTTACCCATAATCCAGTCATGTTCTAACGAAGGAGTAATCAAGCATGTTTGATGACATAGATGTTGGTAAACTGTTTACAATTTCCAATCAAAAAGCTTGACAATCATAACGCCCCAGCCACCATTTGCTCTATATGCACTATATTTCTCATCAAACACTATGACAAGATCCGTGACAGTTGACGATCTATCCAAGACAGTGCCGCTAGGAGATATGAGAAAATAATGTCAGGTAAAACTATCTTTCTGTGCTTAGGAACAGATAAGTAATAAGACACTTTATTTTTACCACAAGTCAAAAATAACCAAGTCAATTTTTAGGCTGACTTTTAAAATACGTACCATGTTAAACAATATCCAAGGTTTAAGCTACATATCAATTACTTCACACCTAAGTTAAGGTTTAACTTGATGTTATAATGGTTGACGGCACGAAATATAATAAACCTTAATCCAGCTTATCCACAGCTTTTTTCTAAATAGGATCAATTAGGTCCAATAATTGGAGGGAGTGTAAGTAAAGGTTAGAAGGCGCCAGAATAAGCTATCCTGAACAGATAGTGTTTAAAAACGTAACTCAATTTTTTTCCGTAAGTGTTGTATTTTGGTCCTTTTCTTCCAGTCAGTTTAAAATAATATTAAAGGTGCGCTTTTAATTGATGTATATAAATTAACGTCACCCATTTTTCTTCATAAATCATCCAATTAAACTCCGTAGTCAAGCGAGTACCGCGTTCAGGCTCAAATTCCGGTCGTCTGAAAGTAAACGCTGCACCTGCTCCTGAAATATAATTTGATTTTAAATAAAAACTGCATATTTTATTCAGCAGACATTCCGTGTTTCAACTACAATTCTATGTTTATTTCTGCATCGTTCATAAATCTGGGAGTACATTTTGGCTGAAAGCCGCATACGTAAGACAAACCAATCCCCGGCAATTTTTCACGTTTTCAAAGTTTATATGTAAAATATATATTTTCTCGAAAGTAAGTAATGGTTTTCCGGGCTGCTTATATATTTCAGCGGGGCGCGCATTTGCACAAAGCTCCTCAACGTGAATTTATAAGTTTATATCGTTTGCGGGATCAAGCCGCAGACTTGTTACGAGGACATAATCTTATCAGCTACGCGGTAAAGCAGGAAATGTGCCTTGTAAACAAACGAAAAATGTTTTAATGGCAGAAAAGTCGGTTCTATTGCTAAACTCTAATAAAGCAAATATCGTAAATAGTAAGCTGCTGAGAAGGAAGCTTAGTTTATGCTTTAAAGAATTCCCTACGTTTTTTTTTCTCGTTTTTTTATTTATTTAGGAAGTTGTTACAAGCATCTTCTTCTTGTATATAGCGGTTATATCTATTTTTAAAAATACACCTCTTCACCCCGGAAATATGCATTAAATCGCTGGCTTACCTCATTAGTTGCCCCACACTAGCCCTTTGAAAGAGAAGGACTGCTCTGGCCAATTTCTTACAGCCTCCTGTTCAGCTTAATTTTTTAGTCCGCGCCTAAATTAAACAGAATTAACCCAAACTAATACAAGTATCTTGAAACAGAATATCTCAAAAAGGCACTAGGATCTTTCATTTCAGGTATAGTAGTGAATAATCTTGTATAGAAATATTAATAATGGATGTAATGAAGATTTGGCCATTGCTTTCAGTAAAAAAAAATCTTGACGTCCTGAAATTTGATGACTGTTACTTCTTATTTGCATTGAATAAAAACGCATAAAGCTCGTGGTTTCCAAACTCCCAAAAAATCTATGGTAGTGATTGTCTCTATTATTTCTTATAGCAAATGCATCCTAACCATCTGCAGCTTCATTGCTTATACTCATTTGCAGTTAACACATAAATTTTGGCCCTAGGGTTTGTTTTTGCACTACATTAGATATTTTGTAACATGTATAAGCAATACTTGTCCGGAAGCTTATATGCGTCAGTGAACCGTCCTCATGAAAATTAATTTTCGATGTTAACCCTATGACTCATTTATACTTCCGGATACATGAAATTAGTAAACTTGCTCTATATAGATTATATTTTATTGAGCATCTGATCCATGATCCATTCCAATTGCAATGGTATTTCCGTATATATCAACCATATTTCTCCCCGGGGAAAAATATTATCCTAGTACTTTGCACCAGTTGTTAGAGGTTCCTTAATCGAAACAGGAGTTGTTTCGCCAGTTCGTTCGATTGCATTTTAGATTTTCTAATATTGACTATCTCATGTAATAGAAGGTTCTGCACTGATGTGATATATATCTTCCGCTGTTTCAGAAATATATTGCCTTCTCTAAGTCAGGTGTTTTTGACACATAGATGAACTGCGACTATTTTATATTCAGCTCTATTAATTTGTGTAAATTTTCTGGCTTGCTTTGAACCAGGTTGATTTGAACTTGCCAGTTATTTTAATGATGAATCTAGGTCTGATGAATTCAACAGAGGTTTGCCCTCCAAAACAGTCTCACTATGTTTTGCTTCAACGGGTGTTTGTGCTCTTGAAAGTATCCCACAGCTTAGAATTTCTTCTTCTTCTTCTTATTCTACTTCTTCTTCTTCTACTTGTATTAGATCGGATGATCTGTTAATTCCGAGCTTGCCGTCGTAACATTTCCTGTGATATAGACTGCCAGCTGTCTTTCCATCTCTTCGGCGGCCTTCAGGGTGGGCGGTTGCCTGCTGGTTTCCCCTCTAGTGCTATTCGAGGCAGTCTGTCTTCGGCCATGCTTCTTCTTGTTTGCCTTCCTCCTCTTACTATGTCCTGTATGCCGCATTGTTCTCTAATGTCGGTGTTTCTTATGCGGTCTCTTCTGGTTTGGCCTGCTATCGTTCTCAACCTTCATTTCATCTACACGTAGCATGCTTTTAGTCTTGTTCGTGTCTTTTCGTGTCATGTTGGGTCTGATTCATGCACTTGCTCTATGGGCTTATATTCAACTACGAGCTTGCATTTGAGTGGTTCTCTAGCGATGGTTATGCTTTTGGTTTTCTCGATGGATATGTTCATATTAAGTTATCGGCATACCTGCTAGAATTTAAGGAGCTGTCTTTGCAGATCGTTCTCGGTTTCTGCGAATATCGCAGCATCGCCGGCATAACATAATATGCTGATTGTCTTATTGTTCATTCTATATCCCATACTTAAGGATGCAACTTCTTCTATGATGTTATCCATAATAAGATGAAGTAATAAGAATGGGCTGAGGCTGTCTCCTTGTCTAATGTGTGTTTAGCGGTATTAAGATTAGGAATTTCCTTTACCTATATTGGCGGGTATTTATTATTCCATTAGAATTTTGATGACGTCGCCTAGCTGGACTCTGTCAGATGCTTTAGTTAGGTCGACGAAGCAAATTAATGGCGGTGTGTTGTATTCTATGGCCTTTTCTTTCATTTGTTTAGTGACAAATATGGTATCAGTTGTCAATCTATTCCTTCTAAACCCTTATTGTTCTTCTCTATGTCTTATGTGTTTCTCTAGTTTATCTTTTAGCAGGCCTGTAAACATCAAAAGGCATCAGGACCGGACAAAATACCTTCCATCGTGTTAAAGAACTGCGCCAACGAACTAACACCCGTTCTTTCCAGACTTTTTCTCTCGCTTACCAAAAAGGGATATTCCTATCTTCTTGGAAAGTAGCTCGAGTGCAACTTGTTCCAAAAAAAGGCAAGAAAACCACACCCTCAAACTATCGCCCAATTACCTTGCTTCCCATAGTCTCCAAAATCATGGAACGTGTAGTCAATCAGCAACTCTCGAACGATTGCGTTGGATATTTCGAAGGCATTCGACAGAGTTTGGCATGATGGATTGCTCAACAAACTACCGTCGTTCGGACTGCCAGCCTCTCTCTGCAGCTGACTTACCAGTTTCCTTATGAACCGATCTCTGCACGTTGCAGTTGATGGACACATCTCAGACACATTCACCATTAACACGGGCGTGCCTCAGGGCGCAATACTTTCACCAACTCTGTTCCTCACCTATATTAATGACCTTCTTATCGAACGCATATTTGGGTAAATTCGGGTCGGCTTCAGCCAAGCGAAAGAGAGAAACAGCATCACACTTTTTTCTGGGTAGGGAATGAATCTGTATCCTCACGGGCGCCGAGTGATGCTCGTCTATCATTCGTTCAGGTAAAGCCGGCGGAAGCTTCATTTTTCTTGAAAACGACAACGAATGAAATTTGAGATTTTGCACGGGTTTGAACGAAACTTGGAGGCCTCCGACGCTCAACAGTTTTTGGCAATCTGATCGTTTGTTTCAGAGTTATTACGTCAAATGTACTTTTCAGGAAATATGTAAATGTATCTATGGGGGAAACAACCCAACATGTGTGTTATCGTTTTTTACCGTATAGTTTGGTGATAACACCCTGGATGTTCGTAGTATGATTGAGCCATAGTTAAAACCCAAATAGATCTAATTCACGCCATGTAAACAGTAATTTGTGCATTTAAAGTATCGTGCTTAAGTTACTCCTTAGTCCGAACCTGGATGGTAGATTCCATTATATAAAAAAAATCGCTGGAAATATAGCTAATTGTCACTCTCCGTTAAGGAAAACGTTTTTAAACGTTTTAAATTTATTATATTATTGTCTTCGTCAATGTTATGTGAACAACAATATGTCAAATAAAGAAAGAACATTTTTCTACCCTCTCCAATGCATCCGTGTCCACGCAATTTCTCGCTCTGTTCTCCCTGCCGCCTGCCGGTAGGAAAAATTTAAGTCAAGTTGAAAGGCGAATAAGTGCCTAACAAGTATTCCCACGTGAAACATCGGCCCGTGTCGCCGCGCTGCTTGAGTTTAGCGCCAAGAACTTCAGCCCCTCTCGCTGCTCTGTTTGACGCCATGATATTTAGCAATTTTCTCATTTGTTTGAATAGTTATTTAGAAAATATATGGTGCACTCTGTTCCCCTTTTTCAAAGCTAAATTAGAGACTCTTTTGGGCGTTTTTACATATCTTCTTAAGACACACAACTTGTAGCGTCTGTCCTGTTGTGGATTGAAGAAGGCAAAATGACGGTTGAAAAATTGTATTAAGAAGTAAGACAAATATATTCCTCTAAGTTTCGAAGTTTTATATCCCTGGTGAATTTAATTTGAGAGAATTGCAGAAAAAGCAAAGTAACAAGGTATTGAGTGTGAAAGAAGTTAGTTTAAATAGAATAAATAATTGATTAAATTCAAGAGTTCGTGTTAAATTCAAATAATCAAGAAGTTTTGTTAGAAATTAAATATTTACTAATAGTTAACCTGATGTAAAGTATTTAGTTTTATGTGTGAAAGGATGAATGCATGAAAATAGTTAGAAAAAATTTTATTTATTGATCATATTTAATGCGAATTAAATCCTGCATTATTGAAGTACCTAATACCTAGGAATATAATACATGTTTCAATTCACACCCTATGAATAAAATACCACGAATCTATCTTAATAGAGCTCGCTAATTAAAGTGGTTAATTATAAAGTTAATTACCACCTCTGTTTTAGAGTGTGAGAGCTATGAAGCACTTGGTGATATTAAGAATTCTAAGTCGTGTGGTGACGATGAAATATCTTGCGAATTACTTCGATCATTTCCTGATGATGCATTGGAGGTCATGGCATTAGGTATCGACGATTCGTGGTTGACAGATAGATTTCCTTCCTGCCTAAAATCAGCCAAGGTTATTCCTTTGCATAAGGGTGGCGACTTTCAGGATCCTTTTAACTATCGTCCGATATCTTTGCTTTCGACTGTATCCAAAGTAATTGAAAAGATCGTTAAAGGCAGAATATGGAGTTTCCTTCAGTTACACAATCTTGTATCGTCAAGGTAATTTGGGTTTCAGGGTTCCTTGGGAACCCACGATGCTATTTTTGATCTTCTCACTAGCGTTTACCGTGATCTTAATGATGGTAGGGCAGTGGCTGCGGTATTCTGTGATCTTACCAAGGCCTTTGACTGCGTTAACCATGAAATATTGCTTTCCAAGCTTGAGTTGTATGGATTTAGGGGCTCTTCTCTTGCTTGGTTTTGCTCGTATTTGGAGGATCGACGGCAGTTTGTTGTTGTGTCAGGTTGTAAGTCAACAGTTTTAGATATTGGAAATGGGGTGCCACAGGGATCTGTTCTGGGACTCCTTCTGTTTTTAATTTACATTAACGATCTTGTTAATGTCGGGATATCTGGTTGTTTTACGCTTTTTGCGAATGACACCTCTGTTGTATGGTGTAATGACTCTATTGATGCTTTGAGACAGAATGTATCCGGAGACATATTGGAGATAAAGGCCTGGTTTGATTGTAACAAAGTTTCCTTAAATATTAATAAAACCCATGTAATGGGTTTCAGATGTGACATGGCGGGGCTGAGTTTGGGCAATGAACCAGTGGATGTGAGGGTTGCTGCTAGGTTTCTGGGAGTTTTCATTGACTGTGAGTTACGTTTTAGGGATCACATTATTAACCTAAGCAAGATTGTCATCTGCATGTTTTGCAGTGAGAGCTGCTAGGGATGCACTTGGTTCTGGAGTGGCACGAGATGTGTATTTTGCTTTGTTCGATTCACACTTGAGGTACGGCATACCAGTAGCCAGTATTTGCTGAATATTCTGGTTGTTCTTCAGAAGAAAGCAGTACGTTACATCGTGGGGGTTAGTCAAAGGCAATCATGTCGCCCAATTTTCATAGACCAGAAGATTTTAACATTGACATCTCTCTTTATTCTCGAGATTGCCACTCTAGTCCACAAGAACATAGGTTCGATGGAACGTCTTCCTGGACTGCACAATACTCGTGGCGCTAATAATCTTCTTCTTCCTATCCCTACAAGCACCCTTACCAAAAAATCATTAATTTACGAAAGTAAAAAAATCTATAATCATCTCCCGGCAGGTATTAAATCTCTGCATGTTTTGCGATTATTTAGAAGTCACTTAAAAAGGTTATTGGTGAGTAAGGCCTACTACACTGTGGCAGAGTTTTATGCCGACTCCTTTGACTGACATCCCTGCACTGGCGAATGTCGAGATAAATGCTTAGGGAACTTTATCTTCGTATATAAATATTAAATTCATTATTATTTTATTTATAGTTTTTCTCTATGTGTCTGTATTTTAAGGTTATATTTCTTGGCATATTTAATATTGTTTTTATATAACATGTATATTGATGTTTGTTTGATGCCAATTTGTTTATTTAATGCTATTTTATTCTTTAAATTAGTTTATTTTTTAGATTATTTTAAAATTGTTTCTGTTTTGTTCCTGTATTTTATGGAATACTTTGTTTAAATATTTTAACCTGCTTTGTGAATGAGAATATTATCTTGCACTAATAAAGCATTTTTGACTTTTGACATTTGACCTCCTCCTTTGTGGTCATAAATGGTTTAAAAGTATTTGTTTATACCGACCGGCATCGATTTCTAGGTCAAAAAATCCGACCTATTTTTAGAGAAGCCCGTTATTTAACGAGAATTGTTGGCAGAAACCTTATTAAAACACGCTTTGGAATGTCATTTATTTAGAGTGAGCTAGTTTAATTTAAACTTCTCGATATTTCGAATTTTGATACGACACGTTACCACTTAATATTTTATTAGTGCAAAATCGAATAATCTGGAGCAACCAAACTTTTGTACACTAAACGGGACAGATATGAGCAGAACATACTAAAAGCTGCATTGATCCAATTGAAAATTACGGTTTTATTTTCCAGTTCTAAAGATCTAATTAAAGCGTACGTGCCAGTCAACGCATAGCTATTTTCAAGAAATCAGCCTCAGATTCGTAAACCTCGTGATCTCTGCTTTAAAAAAGTTCTGCAATAATTTTTCGTGCGAGATCGGGAAATACGAGAAAATCGACATTATACTAAAGCATGCAGAAAATCGTCTTTCAATATTTTGACATAGCATATCGATGCGTATAGTTTTTGTGGTAAGTAATTAGATTACCTGAAATCTCATTTAAGCCGATTTGAAGATGGGAAAATGAGCCAGGGTAGGAGAATTTGGAAATTTTTTTCAGCTATAAGCATCGGTTTCTGTCGATCTTAAGGAGATTCAGAAGTAATATTTTACTTTAAACGTCAAAAGTGTGGCAAGTAATTTCAAAATATAGAACCCAAAGAAATATTAATCTCGCATTGCTGAAGTTTTCACTTCTATCGTGTGTCGTCTTGGCATTTATTAAACTTAATTTCTTATTTACCTTTATTTCAAATTTATTTTATTTAACCGTATTTTTAATTTATTCAGCTTTTGTTTTATTTTATTTATCTCTTGTTTCATTTTCTCTAACGTTGTTTTCTTTTTATTTGGCTTTGAAAAATCTAAGAAACGTTTAAAGTCAAAGTCTATTATTTGAATCTAGAACGATTACCTAGAAAATGTACTAATAGTAAATGCCATAGTATTCTTCCTATGTTCACTTAAGAATTTAAGAGACGCTTACCACTTCCTGAGAAGAAAAACACACCACAAACACAAAAAAACAAATAAAACGGCACCGCATTAGGATATTGCAGATGGCTTATTCTGGCAGACTAGGTTTCTAACTGAGAATTAATCATATTAACAAAAGCATGTACCATAAACATGAAGGTCAAATTATTATTTATAGAACTAATCGGACGGAGTAGTAAACATAAATTTATAATTTAGTTCTCGGCTTCGTCTGCAGCATCTGAAAATGCATTTGATTGCTCAAAATGAAGAAATAATTCTCTGCTAATTTGCAAAATTGACATCACCAATCTGCCTAGAGGATTAACTAAAAACGTATACTCTTAAAAGGATATTTTCAAAGCAAGTGTGTTCTTATCTTGTTTTTAATTTATACGTAGAATCAAATCGTGATCTTCTCTTCTTTTCTTGTCATATTGCCGTACCGTGTGTATTTGTGCCTTCTCTAGTGGCCTATTACGAATACCATAAATGTGGAACAAAAGCATTAAAATTATATTAAAGAGCTATAGCAATATAAACTGAATACGTCCTTTTTCATTAGTGAAGCGACTACTACACAAGTCCTGTCGGTGTGTAAATGTCCGCATATTTCTCTTATATTGCGACAAGAACAGAATTATTTAATTCTACATGAAATATTAAACTTTTTATTTCTGCAAATATCACGTTACAGCGTTACCTCACGCCTGATAAGATTATGTCCTCGTAACAAATCCGCAGCTGGATTCGTGAACGTTATTAACGTATACATTTAATGTCGGTGCGCTTTGTGTAAACGGCTCGTCGCTAAAACATATAAGCTGGATAACTGGATGAAAATATATTTTCCATTTAAACAATGAAAAGATGAGACATAACCGAGGGGATTGGTGGATTTTTGTTGACTGTTCTGTGCTTAACCAAAATATAGTTTTGATTTATGATAATCTGAATATATTATAAGTTGCGAATTTAGTACATTTGGATATTTAATGATGCACACTAAGAAGCGTTCCAAGTAACTGGAATTTCTTCCCGCTTAAAGTGTATAATTTCAACTTAAGATGTTTCTTTTTATATTATTATAATTGACTAATCTTATAACGCTTTAAGTCGTACTATTTTTCATTTCACTGTTGCTTTAATATATTTTTACCAAAATATAGCTAGTTAGTATGGAATCCAAGAGTGCTTGAAAGCGTGAACGGAACATGATCATGTTTTGGGTAGTATAGGAACTAATTACTTGCCGATAATTTTCATTTATTTACTTCAGGTTATCTGTTAACTCGTATAATGAATTACGATATGTGTTCACTTATGTTACTTGTATTACTGCCAGTAATTAATGATACCATAGTTGTTTAGCATTTATTTAATCAGTCAGTTTCACGATTAATTGATATATTTATTTACCGTCTGCAACACGATTTTCTTATTAATCAAAGCGATCCTAACACCGGAGAGTCATGCACGCAATATCCCGGCTCCTGGTGTGTGAGTTCGTGAGCGCCACCAGTTCTGCCATCTAAACTGGAAAATCATCACTGGTGTTTTACGGGGATGTTAGGCACGTTCTACTAAGGAAGAAAATATAACCTTAATTTACGGTTCAATCTAATGGCTTCTTGATTTTTTTTGAATAACAACAATCTTACAATAAAACCTTAATGAAACTTTAAAAAAAGGGAAGGATCACAAAAAACTATTAAGTATTAAGGGTACAATATGAGGATTGTTTGCAGACCAATTCTGTTAGTAAACTCGAAAGTGTATACTTTACAACTATAAACTCTAAGCGCTGTTATCCGAGCTGATCACTTTGGTTTACTTAAGATTAATACAGATATGTAAACCGAAAAGTATAAATTAGCAGCCGCACCACTAATTAATGCAATAATGATAATATTATTAGCTAATAATGAAAGTAACAATGATTGTATCAATCGGCAAGAAAAAAAAATAAAATTAATAAAAGCTACAGCCAACAATGTAACATTATAAAAATAATATAAACGATACCACTTTAGATTTGAAGGTCAGCCGCTGAAAAGGCTGCAAGCTTAGCAGTAAAGGTGAAAGTCACCTGCTCGAGAAGGAGAGTCCTCCGCCAAAAAGGTGAAAGTGAGTCCGAAGGTGAAACCTTGTAGTCCCACTACCCGGTAGTGAAAACCAGGTCGTGAAACCTTGTAATGGCTTCTGGCCCCTGTAGTAAAACTCTGTAATTTCCCAATACTAATTAGACTAAGCCCCTTACTTCAATGACGAAATTATACCCACCCTTGCATATATATATTTTTTATAAAACAAATCGATGGATTTTCAGTAACCATCAGCAAATAGGAGGAACTGTTAGACAGTCAAAGGCAGTAGACTGCAGAAGGCAACGGGAAAGCACTGCAGTAAAGATCTATGGATAATCCCTAGTATAGCCATAATGATGAAGTTCATAGTTTCAAGTTGTGAACGTTATTAAGATTAAGGCTGAGAAAGACAGAGAGGTGAGAATAGGAACGTGGAATGAAAGAATGTAAGCCCAACCTGGAAAAATTCCCAACGCAATCCAGGAGATGAAGAGAGTGCGGATCAGTATTCTTGGAGTCAGCGAAACAAGGTGGCCAGGATCAGGTCAGTGTGACGTCAATCAACATAGGATGTACTACTCTGGACCAGCTAATAATGATCACAGGCACGGTGTGGGAATTGTAGTCAGTAAGAATGTGGCGAGATATGTCACCAACTTTGTACCAATATCTAAACGACTTCTGCTACTGCAGATCGAAGCGAAACCTGCAAGAATAAAAATAATTCAGGTACACGCACCCACAAGGGACCACAGCGAGGGAGAAGTGGAACAGTTTTACGAGAACATTACGGCTGTACTTCGAAAACTCCCAAAGCAAGGATCATGGGAGATTTCAATGCCAAGGTGGGACGCGGATGCTCAGGAGAGCATATAGGGCATTGGGACCTGGGAGAGAGAAACGACTGAGGAGAGATGTTCAGCATGTTTGCGGAAGAGCAAAAGCTAATAGTCACAAATACCTTTCTCCAATTGCCCCCGAGGAGAACATATACTTGGAGCTGGCCGGCTAATAGAGGAGATGCTATAGTCAGAAACAATATTGACTATATCTTGATCAGCAGAACGCATTCTCCTAAGTAAAAACGTACCCGGGAGCAGATATACAATCGTATCATAATCCGATAGTAGGTGTTTTTAAACTACAAATAAAGAGGGAATACAAAAGAATGGGAAAACGCTATGATTTACGAAAATTAAAAGACTCTGCAGTGGCAATGCGGGTAAAGATGAAGCTGAATGAACATCACAAATACAACGAACACCTGTTATATGGAGGTGTGAGTGAGGAGGTACAGGAACTGTATGACAGTGTCCAGACCATCAAAACTACGATGTTGCGACCCGAGAAATTGAAACGAAAATCCTGGATGACCAGGGAAATCCACGAATTGATGGAACAAAGGCAAAATAACAAGCATTATACAAGGAACTCGACAAATCAATTAGAAGAATGATCAGAGATTCAGAATGGAGGGGACTGGAACTTAAGTGTACTGAAATAGAAACCCAAGATACGATAGTTTCAATCTACACCGCAAAATTAAGAATTTAACAGGAAAAACCAAATCAAAATCAGGAAACAGATTGATGGATCTAAATGGCGTTGGATAACTCATTATTGAGAAAGAGAAGATCAGGGACACATGGGAAGCCTATATCAAGGAACTTTTACATGACGAACGACCACCGCCACCACAAATTGATGGTAGCAGTGGATCGACGATACTAAGAGAGGAAGTTCCTGGTCAGGACCTGACAGGGGATGCAGACGGAGTTCATCAAACTGCTAGACAACAATCACATAGATTAGGCATGGTTTGAATCGGAATTCATCACCTTGCCCGAGAAACCTGGTGCCAAGAAATGTAATGAATATAGAACAATCAGCTTAATGAGTCATTTTTTGAAATTGATTCTGAAAGTCATTCACAGGAAAATCTATCGGGTATGTGAAGACCAATTAAGCCCCAACCAGTTAAGCTTCAGAAGCGCGCTCGGTACTCGGGAAGCAGTGTTTAGTGTACAGGTATTGTTCCAGAGGTGCAAAGATATGAACTGTGATGTGTATGCCTGCTTTATAGACTACCACAAAGCATTCGACAGAGTCCGACACACAAAGTTAATTGAGATGCTGAAGAACATCGGACTGGATAACCGAGACCTGAGGATTGTTGCGAACCTGTATTGGAATCAACAGACCACTGTCCGTGTGCAGGAGGGCCATACAAAGTCAGTCAGAATTGCGCGAGAAGTCTGACAGGGATGCATATTGTCTCCACTGTTGTTTAACATTAATACTCCAAATTCATCTCTGCATCTGGAAAATAGTGAAGAGGGGGTGCTCCTGTATGCAGATGACACAGTCGTGTTCACAGATAACCTGGACGATCTGCAAAACCTGATGATGCAAATGACACTGATCAGTCAACAATATGGTCTTGATATAAATGTTGACAAAACTGACCTAATGATCATCAGTAAAAGAAATATCCCAGATAATCACCTAATTATAAATGGGAAACAAGTGGAAAGAGTACAAAGATACACATGCCTGGATACCTGTATTCATGAAGAGTTGGATCATTCGCACGAAATCAGATGCAGAATAGAGAAGGCAAGAGCAGTATTTAATTATTAGGTAAAGTGCTTCAAGAGCCATGACTTGAACATAAACCTCAAGATCAGGCTGTTAAAATGCTATGTCTTTTCTCTATTGTACTACGGAGTGGAGGCTTGGACACTGACTGGTGCTACGAAGAAGAGGCTGGAAGCCCTCGAAATGTGGCTGAATCGAAGGACGCTGAGAGTGTTTTGGGTGCAGAGGGTGATCAATAAGGAAATCCTGCGCCGCATGGGAAAGGAGCGTGAGGTCCTTTACAATGTAAAGTGCCGAAAGTTAGAATATCTTAGGCACATAAAGCATAATGAAGATAGATACCATCTCATGCAGTGCAACCTACAAGGTAAAGTGTACGGGAGCAGAGGACCAGGAAGAAGGAGGATCTCATGGCTGAAAAACCTAAGAGTCTGGTTTGGAAAGTCAACCGCGGGACTGTTCATAGAAGTAGTAAATAAAGTTATGATTGTTCAGATGGTCTCCAGCATCCGGCTCGGATAGGCACACGAAGAAAAGGAAGAATCAGCAAATAAAAGAAATGCAAAAGGCGCAAATAATTTGAATATAAACAGAAAAAGGTATGAACCATCCCTAATAAGTAATATAAACTTTCCCATATGATCAAAACCAACGTTACATTAAGAAAAAACTTCAGATATAATAAAAAAAAAAACGCTAAAATATCCTATGGAATGCAATGCAACTGGTGGTCGATGTAAAAAATTAACACAGATAAAAGCAATTAAATCAGTAAATTAGACAAAGAAACTTTAGCAATATTATTTCTCATGAGTTGCAGGGTTGCCTGGAGGATCAACTGCCTCGGTTTTATAAGGTGAGCTCGGAAAGCCTCTAGAATTAATGGAAGATAACCTTTAGCGTCATGGTTAATGGAAAATATCCTTAGCGTCAGGCAGTAAAAAAAATAATTCCAGAAGAATCTTACCTTGTGTAGTATTAATATCCCGATAAATCGGTTGTGTCAAACACAAATTAGGGACAGTTACCGACAACTACACTTCAGCATAGCACTTCCTCACTTCTCAGTAGGTATTTCTAGATTAACGAGAACATCGGTTTCAATCAATATGCCTTTGCAACTTCCAAGGAATTTAGGGAAAAAAACCGTCAGTTCAAAAAAAATGCTAGTGAAACAAACCTTGACGAGAGAAAATTATGGAGAATAAGAAAAACCACGGGGAAATATGTGAGGGATACGCCCTAAATCCCTAGAGCACGATGAGAAGAGACAATAATGAGCAATCTATGCAGAGATCAACAAGTCTTAGAAGAAAATAAGGAACAGGTACTAGTTTTTTACTATTGAAGAGAAAGAAAAATGTAATCA
>MU186140.1:0-55239 GCA_016904865.1 Pissodes strobi | reverse complement strand
CAACTGTGGTAAAGCCTGGGGATGCAGAAAAGCAGGATTAAAATGTTCAATAATTTGTGAATACTGCCATGGAAAATCCTGCGACAACGTCACTGAAGTGTCATTCGACGAATCCGATGAAGAGGAGTTAGATTTGTCAGTGTATATCCCTCTGGTGGCTTGTGCAGATAAGTTTAGTGGATTAGGCTCCGAGGGGAAAGTACCTTAAAACGCGCCATGAACTTTACCTCTTGGGTGATGTGGAAACAAGTACAGCATTTTCAATAATTAAAATTAATTATTCATAAATTAATAACTTGCGCTAATTAATGATACGCCACTGTTTCATGACAAAATTGTCGAAAGCCGCAAAAAATAATTTTAGTGAACCATACGAGACATTTGATTTCGAAAAATCGGCTATATATGATACTTTACGCAAATTTGTAAAATTTTCAGGGATTTTGTGCCTAAACAGTTACTTTTAGCGAAAATTTTCATAAAACCTTTTTTGTAGAAAATTTTATCTTCTTTAATTTTGCTCTACATATTTTTCCGATAAATGCATAGTTTTCGAGATATTTGCAAAATACCGATTTTGGCCGCCATCTTGGCAAGATGGCGGCAAGTGTCGAATTGTGCATTTTACGGATTTTAGTTAGGGACCCCGAAACCTACAAACCTGGAAATTTTCAAAACTTCCCGACTTTTTTCCAGGTAAAAATCCCCAATGACTGAATTATATAAAGATCTTGAGAACCAACAATGCTGGAACGTTTGCAGCTATAGAGTTGACGAATTTTGATAATATGCTGTACAAACGCTATATTTAGGTTCCAGTCGTGCTCTTTTGCATAAGAGAGCCGAAATTAACGATAGCAAAAACATTGTTACATAAGTACATCAGTTTCCTTCCCATCTATGCAAAGGATAATAAGATAAATGTAGAGAAGGAAACGTGCAAAATTCGCCTTGGGATAACCGCCTATGACTAACATAAGTGAACCACAAAACACTGTTATACATTTAATCGTTCTACACCCCATTGCGCTCGGATTTCTGATGATAACCTTTACAATTACAGAATTACAAAGTTGTTCTCATTAAAATTGACCACAGACGCAAATAGTTGGTAACCGTTCGGATTCGGTTAATTGGGCGCCCTCAATAAATCGACAGTTTCCAACGAATTAAATACTCAATTTTGCTCACAAATAGGGCACTCTCTTGATCTGTAAGTTGTATGTATGCTTATACTATTTATATTTTTGTATTTATTCCATAATAATATAAAAATATATCAAATGGTGCTCTTCAGACACCTGCAGATTTTTTTTTAACTAAAGTGAATTCGTTAAACGATTATTGTTTTACGAAGTATTTTGCAGGAAAGTAAAAATCATATTAACACTTGAGAAATATGAAGGAATTAATTTCATTACATGGATATCGAAGGATACTACAATGAGTACAGTTATCTCCATGAAAATTCAGATATTATGACGGCAGTTAAATGATTAATTATTAAAATGATCGCTGATAGTATTTTGGTTACACTGACGCAAAACTTCGCAAAGCTTTCGAAGCCTGATAGGTCTAAAAGCACCTTAGGTTTCATTTTCCTTCTATCTAGACCAAACCCCAGAAATATTAAACACCCCTTAAATAATATATTGGTCTGTTCAATACTCAAAAAATAAATTACCAATCAGTTTTAAATGACAAAAGCCTTGGTGAAAGGTCCAAATTAGCTCTTACCTATGAGGAGGGTTAGTTAATTGCGGTCATGTATGAGGGTTTGTGCTATTTGCAGATTGTTACCCTATTAATTTATGGGGATCCCTAGTTAGGTTTATGGTATGATGCGACAGTTAAAAGGCAAATCTAAAGTAAAGATCACTGAATCATATCTCATCAGTATTAAACATTGTAATGAAATTGCGAATAAAGCTTGGTTTAAACACAAAAATTCACTGGTAAAATATAGATATATAAAAAAGGTTTTTTTTCAGAAAAATTATTTATTATTTCCAATAAATTAGCCGCTAGTCCCGGTATAAGTCCATGTTTACGAAAAACTTCTCAAGAAAATCTCGAGTTCTTTATTATGTCGCCTCTGAGTAATTTAGGAAATTTTAGCATATTTTTATTTGCCGAGTTTCAGGATGTGTACGGCAGCCGCGTAACTTTTTTATTCTTTTTGTTGCGAGTTCCGTCCTCTTGAAGTTTAATACGTTTTTTTATATGAAAAATGACGCGGAGAAGTCATCAAATATTAGGCGCTGCGGCTGAGTTGAAGTTTCCGGCCTGACCTTGTCAGATTGGGATAAAATATATTCCATTATTGGTGGAATATTTCCACGCGCCAAAAATTAGTGTCCTTGAGATAAAGAAATATTGAAAAACATTATTTGTAAAATGAATTTAGTTGAGTTAATAGTTCTGAAGCGAAATATTGTGTTTCTTCCTTAAAATCTAATAATTCCCTCGTTACAATAAATGCATAAAATTATGTAACCATTGAAGCGCCTTGAGTTTCTACTTTATCCACGCAAAGAATTAACAGAGAAAAACATAATCAAGTCTTAAAATCACTCCAAGTCATTTCTTTAAGTGTACGGCCGCATAAAAAATAAATGTAGCTTGTCGATGTCCATTACCGAATCGCACTCTACTCAGACAAAACCATTTGTATCAAAGAAGAAAAATGAATTACAAAACCGAAATCAATTATTATCAGAAAGGGTATCAGAGTTCGCTATAAATCTGTTCGAGCGTCCCTTATTAATCGAGCGGTGTATTTCAATCGAAATGAGGTGTTTTCCCGCCAGACCGTTAGAAATTAATGTGTGGTTTTCCCGGAGCCAGCAGGGCTAAAATATGTTTCCTGAAGAGTTTTAGGTATTAGAAAGCAATATTTTAGGAACCGCCATATGAATTGATTGAAATAGTTTCATATTCTGTGGTGAAGGTCTGTTAAGGTGAACAGATAATAACCAGTGTTTTATAATAGAAAATTTTTAACCCCAAGATTCAGCTGAAGCAATAATAGATCATTGCAACCTTTTGGAAACATTGGCATAAATGAATAAATAAATAAATACAAATGAAAACTGCTTGGCGCCCTATCCTGGGCTACATGAAATTTCATGCTTAGTTTGAACACATCAAAGGCGTGGTCATTTATTCAATGAATCTTAGATTAAATAGCCAATTATCACTCTATGCTGGATATTAGCTCAGATTGAGTGGCTTCAGATGTATTTAAATTACGCAAATGAGCGATCATTATTCATTTCGATAATGATTATTAGCTCAAATGAGTTTTACTCTAATCATTTTATACGAGGCAGTATATAAATAGTGTTAGATATGTTAAGAGATGATTATTCTTGGCAAATCCATGACAAATTTTATATTAGTAATTTTCAAGTATGGTCGGCTTCCTGCAGTTTTCAAAATGGGTGTATATTAATAAGTCTAGTGTAAATTGGTAAAATAACACAATTGCTCAATAGAATATAAAACAGATAACTTTATGATTACATGAAAGAAAAACTTTGCAAAATTTCATTTTTCTTGTACCTGCGATATATGCTTTGTGTCTTATTGTGAAATAGTTTTTCTTGTTTGTTTCGCGCAAACTATATTGCATTTTGGTTCACTTCGTGAGTATATACTGACAAAGTCACTATTGTTAATTAGGTTGATAATTGTATATATTTTAAAGTTAAAATTATTTGAAAGCCGAGCGAAATTATATGTCATTCATTTAAAAAGAAAAATATTTTTAGACCGCGAGAAAAGGTAAATTAAATTGAACACATCCATGTATGTACCGATTTAAAAAAAAAACATTAATTAGAAGTTTTAGAAGTGAAACCTTTGGTTGGCTCTTTCAGCTCACTATTCCCTGGGTAGCGAATAGGACTGAGCTGTCTACGCAAACGCCTGTGATGCTCAAAGCGGTCTAGGCATGTAACGCTCTATACCCTAGGCTATTTAACGCTAATTCTTTTTCTTCTTTATATGCTGTGTCCAGTAGCGGAGGTTGGCGACCGCTTTCCAAATGCTTCTCTATCTTTGGCAACGTGAAACAGTTCCTCTGCCGTCAATTTGTCTCCAAGTATTTCTAAGCCAAGACTTCTTCTTTCTTCCCATGCCTCTCCTTTCGTCTAATCTACCTTGTATTATTACTTGCAGAAGGTAATATTTATCGTTGCGTAGTACATGTCCGAGATATGCGGATTTGCGCATTTTTATTATTCTCATGAGTTTTCTTTCAGGACCTATTTTCTGAATACTTCTTCTTGTCAGTCCACGGTATCTTAAGCATACATCTGTATATCCACAGTTCAAACATTTCAATCCTTTTTGTAATTTGGACTTTTAGTGTCCATATTTCGACACCGTCAATCAGCTGAGATCAGACGTAGCATTCCATAAACCTCAATCGCAGTGGCAGGTTTAAGTTTTTATTACTAAAGACTGATCGGAATTTTAAAAGTGTTACTCTTACCAGTTCAATTCCAACATGAATTTCGTTGTCCTGATTTAGCTCCCAGTCGATAAATACTCCCAAATATTTATAATTTTGGACGCTTTCCATTTGTTGCCCGTTCACCATTAATTGTGCGTCGTCTGTTGGTAATTTGGATATTATCATTATTTTGGTCTTGTCGGTATTGATATTGAGTCCCATTTGTGAACATTCATCCACTATAAAATCCATCAGCGATTGTAGATCCTCCATAGTTTCTGCTAGAATTACCGTATCGTCGGCATACCTCACTGTATTGACTATTTCACCACCAATCCCTTATACCTTCTTTTCTGCGCTACAGAGCTTTCCTGAAGATAACTTGAGAGTATATATTGAAAAGCGTCGGCGATAGCACGCAGCCTTGTCTGACCCCCTCGTGCAATAGATTTGCCGTTTGTTTCTACATCGCTGACTCTCACCACTGCTCTTTAATTCCAATTAGGTATTATTCTGGTATCCTTGCTATCAAGACCAATTTTTGATAGTTCTTTTATTATTTTCATGTGTTGTACGCGGCTTTTTGAGAGTCAATGAAGCATGCATATACGGTTTTGTTGTATTCTCGGTATTTTTGAAGTAGAACTGTTAATGAGAATAAGGCTTCTCTCGTTCCCATGCCTCCACGAAATCCAAATTGTGATTTATCTAGTTGTTCCTCACATTTATTGTATATTCTGTTCTGTGTAACTTTTAATAAGATTCTTAACGGATGACTCATAAGGCTAATCAGTCGGTAGTTGTTGCACGTTTTAGGGTTATTTATCTATGGAAATGGTATAAATTTTGATTTAAGCCACTCGTCTGGGTTGTGCCCTGTATATATATCTTACTTAAAAATTTCGTAAATTTTTGAATCATATCATCATCTATTGCTTTCAATATATCTATGGGTATTTCATCCGGACCTGTCGCTTTACCGCTTTTGGAATTCCTTATCGCATGTTTTACTTCAGATGGTAGAATTTTTAGATATTGATCCTCTGTCAATACTTCGTGTTCATCCTCCCTTTTATCATTGAAAAGTTCTCGGATGTATTGTTCCCAAATTTCTTTTTTTTTTCGGCTGCGTCTGACACTACCTTGCCTTGATTATTTATTTTTGTGTTGCCTATTGTTTCTTTGGGCTTTTTATGGAGAATGTATGTCTCATGTTTCTTGTTCAATTCCTCTAGCCCTTTGCAGTTCTTTTCCATCCATCTCTCTTTTGCTCGCCAAATTCTATTTAGATTTTATTTCCTCGAACCCTATACTTGTCATTATCTTTGTTCTTATATTTTCTTTTCGCATTTATTAGTTGGAGTATTTCCGTTGTCATCTAGACTTTCTTTCTACTGCTTTGTTCCTCACCAAGAACTTCCTTTGCAGCTTCTAACATAGCAGTTTTCATGGCATTCCATTCGTAGTTGACATCTTCTTGGGATATTTCGTCCAATCTTTCTGAATCTCTGTATTGGTTCTATCTCTGCATTCTTCTGTTATTAGTTTCCTGAGATTAAGTCTTGATATTTAAGTTTTTCTTGCCGTCTTTTTAAGTCTTATACTAGCATTTGCTACTGAGGTAACCCGCCTATTTAAAATATTATTTCATTAGACCTTACACATTGGGTTTTGGGACACCCCATATATGTAAAGAAAGAAAAATAGGAAAACAAGTCATAAATTAAAGTCGGGTTTTGCGATGTTTTTTTGGAGAAAATCCGAAAGCGGATCGGAGAGAGATAGTCAAAAGCCGGCACAGCGTACTGTTTGTTTTGGTGAGTTCTGTGTTTTAACATGTCATTACAGGTCTGTAAATTGAAATTTATAATATTGTTATTAACATAATTTGTGCAAGTATTTCTCTTATTCTCATGGATAGTTCATATTTGATGGCATAACATGCGTACATATTTAATGAAATTGTTTAATTCCAAAGGGGGACAAAGAACACAAAGTCAAAGTCACCGTCAAAGTACGGTATCTTAAGCATACATCTGTGACGGTGACTTTGACTTTGTGTTCTTTGTCCCCCTTTGGAATTAAAGATTAAGTCCCTTTGAGAATTATGGACGATTATTTTGTATTATGAAATTGTTTAATGCTGTGAATAACACTGCTTTTAAATGAAAACAAAAATGTATTGTTTGCTGTCTTTTCGTGGTGGAATTTTTAGTTTTAGTATGACTGTGATTGCAAGTAAGAGCTTTTGTGAAATTACTAACATTTTCCTACCTGGACGAGTGAATATCCTAGTTATAAATGAAATGATCATTCTAGAGATATTGGCCCTAATTTCAACTTTAGCTGAGTAGCCTCCGTTATCCAGGACCTCAGTACCTGCCAGCGGCGTCTGGCTAACTAACACCACTCTTCGGTGGTGTAGTGGTTATCACATCCGCCTGACACGCGGGAGACTCGGGTTCGATTTCCGGCCGGGGAGCTATCTCTTCAGTTTTAAATGTGCTATTACGAGTGTGGAACTACGCGGAAGACAGTAATTTAATTAATTACTATACTAATAAAGGTTATACAGCATAATTCGGTTTCGGAATTTAGATCGAGAGTTTCTCTGCCGTACTCTTTCCCCTCGTAAATTCCAGGCTGAGTCCGGCACGTTTTCCCCTAATAATTTAGCACGTTTTCTCTAATAAATTAGGTGTATTAGAAATATGTATTTTAATTTACATGACGCACCTTTCCCTCAAATTTCCCTAATTTTGTTATCGTCGGACGCATTTTGAGTGAGTTAAATTGTGCAAGATATAATAATAACACAACGTAGGTATTGGTTTTCTTTTTAATTTATTTTGACGGTCATTGGCAAAATAAAGACAAAGCACAACTTATCTCATTCAACTATGTTGAACTGACCCGGGTATGATATACTACACTACTAATAGGTTATGGTCGGTGTCTCCATCTGCACTAGGATACTTTTTTACACTATGTATTCCATTCCTAAATCTTTTTCAAGCTGTGTAATTTATTTGGCTTCTGACTATTTTGTTTTTATTGTCTCTTGGTAAGTCCATGTATAGTCTTCTATACATAAGGGTAGCTCATATAGGGTATTGGTTATTACCAATTATTATTTTTCTTGGCAGTATTGGACAAGTCAATCTCCCCTTTCATTTCTTGCGTCCAATCCAAATTTCCCTACCATCTTTCCTATTCTTCCTCGTCCGACCTTTGCATTAAAGTATCCCGTGAATATGGTTACCTCGTGATTTTTCATTAGTTGTTATAAATCGGCATAAAAGTTTTCAATTACATTATCACTACTTTCAGCTGTCGGGGCATACACATAAGGTCACTGTATGGGATAAAATTAGACACATATTGCTGTAATTCCTTTTTGATGATGATTCCAACTGCGTTGCTGTTGGTCTTGAGTGCCTTTCCCAGAATAATATAGAATCGTGTCATCTGTTGTGTGTTGTCCTGCCTTTGGCCATCTAACTTTGGAAATGCCCAGAATCTGTATATTTAGCCTTTGCATTTCAGGTATTACTGTGGCAAGCTTTTCTGATTCGAAAAGGGTTCTTATGTTCCACGCTGCTAAAAGTTCCAAATTAAATTTATTATTCCACACGCCGCCACACGGGGATTCTTCAAACCCCTGTTCCATTTAAGGGACGCCGGAGACTCGTGGACATTGTTTGATTTGTGTCCGTGACAAGTGGTTATTCTTGAGAATGGTAGGGCAGTAGTTTCTTCTTGCTTTCTGCACCGCAGTTTCACAACCAGTGGAACCGTGATATGGTATCTGCCCGTAAATGTCCAGAATCAAACCTGCCAAATGCTTTCTGGCAGCTTTGACCAAGTAATGACATAGCTGCTTCCCTATGCCATGCTAGTTTTGGTCCGTCCCGGGTTAGTTTCATTTCCCCGGTACCACTCATATCTGAGAGGTATTCCCCTATCCGCCACCTGGGGAGGCGCGCGATGGGGGACTAGCAACCCCATTTGCTTATTCAGGTAATATTTATATATTTTGCATTTTGTCCGAAAACTTAATATTTGGCACGTTTTTGCACTTTCAAGGGAAAGTGTAAAATCATAGATTTATTGGTCGAAAAATGAGTTTTAACGCTAACAAGACCTAAAAGTTATTTAAAGAATACATTTTGCCAGTCTCTGCAATATATCAATTTGAATACTCATCTATTTAACTGCCTAACTTATAGTAAATATTATTATACCTGTCTATAAACTTATATTCAATTTTGACGCATGTATTTCCATCGGTGGCAATGTAGAGCGCTCGTGTAGTATGCGAGCGGTACCAGGATCGATGCCCGGCGCCTCCAAGAAACTTTTTATTAAATGTTGTTTAGTTTTTTTATAATAATCTCTCCTTGTTGAAGATTTCACTTCTGTCGTGTGATCGTAGAGGTTCCACACACTTATAAAACCCTCTTTAGTAACCTAACACCTTGAGGGTTTTTTTCCTTTTCTTCAATCCTTACTAGCTGTTTGCTAGCTTGCGTGCATGTAGTGCTCATCATTTTACAAAACCAACCACTTGTGACAAGCACTCAGTGGATATTGTTGTTGTAGCTCCAATTATACAACGACCATAGACTATGCTGGATAGTGGTTGAGACCAGACGTATTTTATTTTTATTCCATCGTACGTGAGATCTTAATGCAATAATGTATTTACATTTTTGGTAAATAATAACTGATTTCATACCTTATTAAAGTTTATCTGATTTTGAGTAATTATAACTACGGTTTATATATTTAATTGCTCTTATATCTTAAATATACAGTTACTTTCAGGAGCTTTTATATTTGCAGAACTTTGCTTTTAAGCTAGTATCCATAATAAGTAGTGATTTCTATATAGCAACTAGTTTTTTTTACACGCAAAGCCTGTGTAGTTGGTATATGTTATACTGACTCAGGTATATATCTGATATTGCTACTTAACGAACCTTACTGTCTGCTATTAAGCAGGGGAAGAGTGTGGCTCCAATTACTTTTTTACGAAAATAATAAACTTTTGGATAGTCCACGACATTATATTGCAAAAGAATATTATTTCAAAAATAGTAAATAGTAAAAAAGACTTGTTTATTTTGCCTTACATTTCCGCAACTCCCAATAAAAGTGCTGATCCGAAATAAGGCTCGGTTAAGGTAAATATTGAAGAGATGCAATAATATTTCGATAACTTGCCGAGGCAGTTATCTGAATTAACTTATATTTTATTTGTCCGAGTTCAATACGTCGGGAAAATAAAGGAAATTTAATCAAGTGCCTTCAAGGCAATTGGGATCGCGACTTCAAAATAGATAAAAATTTACGATGTTGGCGTTGCGGCAAATTTAATAGGTCAGGAGGAAAATATGAATTGACAAGACAATGTATCTTTTTTCAATTTTATGTGTCCGGCAAAATTGCTTTTATGGCTAAGAAATTTAATACTTTCATATTGGATAGATGTATGCTTCACATTTCACTTCACTAAAAGGATACAAATTTTCTTAAGGAAAAACTGTCTATAGTCATATTTATAGCACACTTTATGATTGGTACCATTTCAATTTAAAAAATCACGTGGAACTTAAACGGAGACGTATATATCTGGGACACATAATCAGACTGGACATAAAAAATCAGAGCGCAGAAATCACCAAACGAATCTGACTCTCTTTGGCAGCTTTCGGAAAATTTAGTTATATTTTCTTAAAATAACACAATACCTATAAACCTAAAAACCAAAGTCTACAACACATGTGTCGTGCTAATTAATACCTAGTTGATGAAATACATATCCACTTTGGACCGCAGGTATCGTATGTGACACTGAACGTGTAGAATTAAATAAAGTACATTTACTAAGAACACTTTAAATTCCTAAGTCGCCGAAAATTTTAATGTGGTAATTAGCATTTTAACATGTTTTGTAAATTCCAACCTCGGTTTTAGTATCGCGGCGTGTTCCAAATTAGAATACTTGAAATTGGTTATTCCAGTTAACATGATGTTTGCATTATGATTCCATGTCTTTGCTCGCTAAAGATTCTTAATAGAAACGCCCCCTGGCCAAGGGTTTCTTTTAAGGGCAAAGTGTTGGGGGGACCTGTTTGTGAAGCTTGCAACTAGTAGGTGATATTCCTTGTAGTTAGTTCATCTAATTTCGCGTTATAATGGGGTCGAAAAAAAAATAAAAGTAAAAGTCAGCTGCGGTTCAAGCCTGATTTCGGGTCTTTATGAACTTAAACACAATGCCATTTATTTGGATTCTATTACAATGTATATGCGCTTTTGTTATACGCTCTCCTGAATTATCCCTAGGCAAAATAATTTAACTTTAGACGAGGTTCGGGCATTATTTCTTGTATTTTGAATCTCATTTAATTTAAAAATATATATAATTATTTGTTTACGTTGTCTATTGGCGACCTTGTTCGAAACTTAATTTATTTTTTGAATCGATTCATAAGAACTATAAAATAGTTTGTTGAAACAAATTAACTAGATTCAGTTATTAACTCCGATTCATCACAAAACAAAGCATGGGTTAGCTTTAAGCGAGATCTTTTAATCAAGAGCAAATTCGGACATATTATAAACTTTTGTCTAAAGTGATAAAAGATAACAAATTCTAGCGAAACAAAATCGGGAATATGGATGAATTAGACCTATCCACTCTTCCTGCTCAAAATTGCCGAATTTTGTAAAGTTAAGCATTTATTGGTGATTTTGTATGAATGCTATCGGAACTTTTGTACCTTCCTATAATAAATATAAAAGAAGAGAATGCACTTGTAAAGTCAAGAAATTTTCTTTAAATGGATGAAGGAAGCATTTCGTAAAGTTTGCTAAGCCTACAATTGAAAATAAAAGTATTGTTGCTATTAGATGGGCACGGCAGACATAAAACCAAGAAGCTATAGCATATTTCTTGTTTTCCGCCACATTGCACTCATAGAGTGCAACCACTTGATAATAGTTTTTATCGGCTCTTAATCACGTATTATAATCCCTAAATAGCTAGACCGGAAATAATCCAGGAAGAACTGTTACTCACTAACAAGTTGGCGGTTTGTTGAAAGAATCCTACGATAAAGCTGCTAGATTAAAACACACTCAGAGTGTTTTTGTGAACAGAAATATATCCACTAAATTAAGATATTTTGCTCGTAAAGTGTGTTTATCTTCATGAAGACTACCGATATACCTTACTTACAGACGATACGAAGATAACTGAATCACTTCTCGACCCAAACAGCACATGAAAAACTATCGTGTTCCAAAGATATTTCTAGCTCGTTAACTATAGAAATATTTCGCTCAACAACTTCCGTCAATGTAGGCGACATATTAGTTGTCACGCAAAGTAAGCGCAAAGCTAACAAAACAGGAAGGACATATGGAATTCTCAACTCTACACCTGAAATAGTAACGATATAGGTTCTTGCTGAAAAAGAAGCTAAAACATTAAGAAAATCTACTAGAGAAGAGAAGAAATTATTTTGTAAGGAGGATGAAAATGTTGCAGCTTGCATCTTCTGTAATGAGTTTTTTATTATTATCATTTTTTTTATGAAAATCATTAAATATTGTAATAATGAGGTCGCCAACGTCAGATCTGCAAAAATAAAATAGATAGTGGCTTATTGGTGTCCAATATCGGAAGCAGAACTGTGAAAACTTGAGGAGAATATTAATCCTGATCAGCTTTATGGTGATGAACGATGAGGAAGAGGAATTTTCTCCGACCGCTGTGGATGTAGAGGTGCTAGGGGCAAATCAAGACACGATGTTACCTGGGAAAATAATCAGTTTTGCGCCAAAAATTAAAAATTGGAAGTCACCAATAAATGTATTATTGTTACTAGATGCGATTCCCGAACCAATATGCTGTTGCGCGTAAAACCCTTTTAATTGAGTTAGCAATATAAAATAAATAAGATGTTACCTATCTTTAAGGATGCGGCTAGCGCAACATGTGCTCCGACTGCTCGTCGGCGTGGAAGTGGGTCAATTATTTACTTTTGACCAGGGCGCCACCAGTTTGAAATAACTAAATACGCAAACACAAACTTGAAGATTCTTGGTCTTAAAAAATCCTTAAGGGCGATTCAAAGTCAAACGACTATCAACTAGACTTGTTTTGTTGCGATATTTCAGAGCAAATAAAAGACGTTACGTTCGCACAGGTTCTAGTTTATTGGGTGCTCGTTATGTTTGATGTTCAAGTGTTGTCGTGTTTCTTTCAATAAACAGAATGATATAAATATTAAAAACTTTTAAAAGTGCCCAAAGTGGAGACAAATAATAATAAGATAATATATGCTCACAATTATAGAAGTAGTTCAGTTGTGTATACATACAGACTGTAATTTTAATTAAGTTGAATTATAATGGAAGTGAATAATATAAAAGAATGATCGAACAATTGTTAGGCACGTTTGGCTACATCGGAAGTAACAATATTGTATATCAAATGATTACAAATGATCAAAATCAATTTCAACAAATTAATAATAAACGCAACATGTATAAGATATCTATCGGCTCATCATACTGGCAATAAGAGTCATCAGGATAATACTATTACTACTAAACCATGTGCGCGTCTACCATGGTATACGTATCGCAGTTTTACATAAATAAATCTTAACGATTTAGTTTATGAAATACCGATATGTAAAATTATTATAATCAGATTGTCAATAAGTCAGAACGACAATTATTTTTTATTATTTACCACAATTTAAATCAAATTGTAAGATTAAGGAAATAAAACGTAAAAAACTATGATCATTAATTGAACCACACTAGTAAATAGTAACCTACCAGAGGCCAACTTATTTAAATTACCCTCGGTAAGCTATGCTTACACCTAAACAGTTCCAAAAATATTTATATCAATACAACCCGGAAAGAAATAAAACACGCAATCTTATACAACCCTGAAGATACTAATAACACGCCCATAACATTACGTAGAAGATCACAAGCGTTCAGTGTACTTAGGGTTGCCAAGTGTCCTCCTTTCGGGAGGACAGTCCTTCTTTAAAACGTTGAGTCCTCCTTTCTCCATTGTCACCGAAATGTCTTCCTTTTCCACTATTATAATATTATTGCAAAAAAATATAAAAAATAATAACAAAATAGCAAATAAATCTCAAACCATGTTACCACTGCTAAAAGATTTTTCGTGCTCAAATAGTAGTTCCATAGTACCATTTGAAATTTGGCACAGCGGCCTCTGAGAGGCTTCAAATAATATTCGATGGAGTACATGTCTCCATTCTATTATATACGTAGATCTCTTACACTTCGGGTTTATATTAGACGGTTTCGGTTAGTTGTTTAGGTAGATTTCGCGCCTTATATGCCAGTTATAAATTTTAATAAAGGGGTATTTTCGAAATTTCAGTTTTCGCCGAACAAAAAATGCCATAAAATCCCAACCGCGACCAAATTTGATACAAATGTTTTTTAAATTTAAGTTTGTGCTCATGCGATAGGTGATGCCAAGCTCGATTTCCACAGAAGCGGAGTTAAAAATTAATTTTTATTTAACAATGGGATATTTTGGGTATCAATTCTGGATTTTCAGAAAAAGGATATTTTCAAAATTCTATATAGAAAAGGGGTATCCAAAAAAGGAGTACGTCTGGCAAGCCTAATCCAACATGTTTTTCCTGATTCCTCGAATTGATCTCCATTTTAAAAGTTAACCATCGAGTTAACCTATGTTTTTGTTATTCAAGTAAGTACAGGCGACAAGTAAGTATATATTTTATTTTTGAAGTGAAACTTCTTTAGCGAGGGTAGTGAATCCGAAAAAAAAAACAACCTCCTCCCCCCCCCCTCTTTTAGTCAGGAGGGGGAGGAGAAGGAAAAACTTAAATAATTAAATTCGGGAGAACGGGTAGAGCTACGGGGTCAAATTTTTATGGTAGATGCGCCTCATGGGAGGCTACCGAGTTAACCTATGTTTTTGTTATTCAAGTAAGTACAGGCGACAAGTAAGTATATGCCTCATGGGAGGACCTTTGACAATATGGGGGGGACCGAGGCCCTAAATTTAAGAGGGATTTTGGGAAAAACCGTTTTTGGTCGATAGCTCTCCAACGGAGCCTCGGATCGAAAATCTGGGTAAGGGAATTATACCCTCACCCTCCCCGGATACTCAAAAATTTTCGAAAAAATGGGAATACTTGAAAAAACCGTAAATTATTGTCCGGAAAGTTAATAAAAATATCATAAAACAAAATAAGAAAAAAATTTACTTATTAAAAAAAAAGTTAGAGAAACGCGGCTTTCGGCGAAAAAAACGCCAAGAAGTGGACCTCTGAGGTCTGAGATGGCAAAAATGGGAAGAAAAAAATGCTTTATAAAAATCAAAGTTGAAAAAAAAATAAAAAAAAAATTCGAAACCTGGGGCAAAAGTTGAAGAAAAAAGCTTAAAAAAAACTCAATTCCTAATATCTCTCTCAGAAGTTTCACTTCAGTTGTGTGCTTATAAAGCACATAATTTTTTTTGATGATTTACCTAAAAAACAGTGGTAATAATTATTAAAAAATTTAAGCAGTTGGGTGGTTAGCTCCTCACCATTTTTCAAAGCCGCGAGCCACCACTGGAAAAGTTCTCCTTTCGCTCGTGGAAAACTTGGCAACCCTAGTGTACATAGAAGCTCACCAATCTGATTTAAACTTAACCTACACACTTATTATATCTGGTCTCCGCCGATATAACCTCCGGCCTTCTGAGCGTGGGCTGCTAGGCGCCTTGGAACCCATAAAGTCTCAGTGGCATTTGAGGCAGTGCCCCTACCTTTGTGGCTGCAGTCAATACAAAAAAACACAATCAAGCGGACTGGCAGGTAGCTACTTGGTTGGCTACTTAAGTCGCTCGAAATAAAAACCCTGAAAGAGAACAAGCTCTAAGTAAGCTCTCTTCTACTGCAATTTCAGGCAGTCGTCTCTTTTAGAAGACTCCACAAGAAGATTATATAAAAATAATAATAAGACCCCCAAAGAAATTTACCCGTCCTTGACAAAATGGCGAAGGCTATTCAACCAATATCATATCACCATATAGGTGATTGACATAATAAAAGGCTCGAAGGAAATCTAAACAATCTATCCGCTGTTATATTTTAATTTGCTCTTTTAAAAAAAATCAAACCCTAGGCCTGTCGATTTATGCAATTAATATTAAATCATTCACTGAGTTTATGTAGTACTTTAAAAGTTCTTGTAATCAAAAATTCAAAGTAGAAAATTAGTTTATTAAAAATAATATACAACCAGTATACAACCTATATCTTATTATTATAATACGATTTCCCATAAAGACAAAGGAATCAGTTATGAGTGATCAACTGCACATGATACCGAGGACGGTATCATGAATCTCTATTCAATAAGCTTCATTTCCTCTGAATCTTACTTCTTGTAAAAGTAATGAATATAATAAAGTTATGCTATGCCTTTTCCAAGTCCAAGTTATCTTATGTTCGATGATATTGTATGATATAAAAAGTGCATGAATTAATAAATTTTGTACAGGGTTATCCAACGAGAACTAGATAAGGCGATTTTTTGACTTTCCCTGTTCTTTTATAAAAAAAAACTGAAATAGCCATCTTATGTAATTTTCTCCCGCGAATTCGGATATGTTCAGCAAAAACAATTGAACATGAAATAAAAGTGATAGGGGCACTTTGGTATTTTTTTAAATGGAACACCCTGTATATTACTAATATCAATGCATAATATCCTATACCTATCTTTAGCTATTTACCAAATATTGACAGTTGAAAGTCGGGCATTTTGACTCTTTGACAGGCTCTGAAATTTAAACCGCACGAGATCAAAGAAAACGGTTTGCACATTCCTATCTTAAGTAACCCAAACTAACCCAAACTAACCCAAACTATCGAATGACAGTATCTTCGAATTTAACCTGCGGATAAAATTAACCGGAACTTTTAAACCTCCGGTTAAATTTAAAGTTACTATCATTCGATAGCTTATGAAAACCCAAGATAGGAATGTGTAAACCGTTTTCTTTGATCTCGTGCGGTTTAGATTTTAGAGCCGGTCAAAATGTCAAAATGCCCGACTTTCAATTGTCAATATTTGGTAAATAGCTAAAGATAGGTATAGGATATACACAAAATGTGTTTAGATTTTTCTCGAGAGCCAAAAATGTAGCAATATACAGGGTGCTCCATTTAAAAAATTATCAAAGTGACCCCTAGCACTATTATTTGTTGTTCAATTTGTTTTTTGCTGAACATATCCGAATTCGCGGGAGAAAATTACATAAGATGGCTATTTTAGTTTTTTTTGTAAAAGTACAGGAAAAGTCAAAAAATCGCCTTGTCTAGTCTTCGTTGGATAACCCTGTACATGATTCAAGAATATAATTTTCTATATAGCAGTATTCTGCAGTAAATTCAATCCCCTCTGAAAACCGTTAGAGAACTATACTTTAATAATTTACACCCTGAAAAATCCCCCTGTACAGAAAATAAATGAGTATGTACTAAATGTAAAATATAAATATATTTATTTACCTAGCTACGTAGGGTTTTGGTGGTGATGACGAATTGGAGCAAGGTTCTCTCCTACAAGCACCCCTTGAGGGGAGACGGCGTATTTTGTTCCGGAGTCTTCCACATGTGGCCAATTACCAAAAAAAATCTTGACTTCAGACAAAATCCAATAAATCCACCGTCAATTAATTTATTCCACCAAACTGGTAACTATGCCAACTTCTCTAGCCCGAAATAAGATTATACCCGTAAGGGCGAATTAGAAATTCTTAAACTTTTTATCAGGCTTACGCACTACCTCCTCTTTGGAGGGTTTACCCAGAAAGAGAACGGGGTCAGGTCAAGATCGTCCATCTCGAATGCCAAGGTTCAATCTTTAAGAGCCAGAAAAAATTCGACCAATAGGCCAGCTTTACATTGTCCTACGACAACGCGTAAAATACAACAAGTTGGTTGCTACCAAATTTAATAACATCTTCAATACGCAATAGCTGTATGATATTATGTATTGCTGGCAGGATAAAGAAAACCGACGATAAAACCATTATCTGCAATGACCAATCAAACAGAAACTACTTCATTCCGGCCCGCGGCCATTTTAAACTCCTGACATCAAAAACCCTAAACGCATGAACACGCGGCGCAATAATTCAGGCCTAAACGCACCTTCAGCCAAGAGCCTGCGTCTCTCTTGGAACCAGCTGCGAAGCAACCCGGGCGGTGTTGCCAAATTTAAGGAGCACAAAGCAACCACTAAGTCATCTTGCTTGCGTACATCAAGCGAAAATTCAGTTAAGCCGTTTAACATCAAACTGATGGTAACATATCAGTAAATTATGTTGTTTCTTGTTGGCTTGGTCCACAAACACATTAAAATCGCACGAGGATCGCTAGAGAAACATGTACACTTGGCAACATTACAAAGGTACCCTTCAATAGGCAACCAACAATTATTGTCCAAGTCAGCTGTCTCATCTCATCTGAAAGCTATCATATCAGAAATAAACATTGAATGAATTTTTTACTTTTCCTGTTAAATATTAAAACAAATCCAGGAAAATAACCGAGAAACTCCGAAACCAATATTTATGACATCCATGAGACTGTTTTAATGTATATTATCATCGAGAAGGTGATTACTCGGAAAGGTAAGACAATTACTGAGTGTTTTGAAAGGCGCTGCAATAAATGCCGTGGTCAGACAAGTTGAAGACAGATTGACTAAAGACTAACAGAGTGGAGACCAAGAATAACGAAAAGAAGTGTGGGACGACCACCGAAAAGATGGGCCAATGATATACTAACCATACCTGGTACTCCTGGCAGGCAGTGGATGAGGACATCAAAAATCAGGGGAGAGTGGAAATAGATGGAAGACCGTTCAGGCTTGTTCAAATACGGGTTGAGAAAGAAGACGAAGAAAAAGATTTTAAAGGTATGAAGCTATAAACTTAAGTTTATCATTGACTTATATTTTGTATCTATAGAGAAATAAGACTTTGGAGGAAGTACTGATTATATCGGCAGGATCTTTTTAATCCTGTTTGATCTAAGAGTCGGGACGATCATGACAGATGAACAAGCAGCAAAATAGACCGGATAACAGCCGCTTTATTATCCAAAACTTTACTCCATCGAAAAAACATGACCATGTATTAAAAATAGTGTAGGGGCCCATAACATACATATTCACGCCAGCCGTCAGACGGCCTATAAACGTTAACTCGCCAAAGGCTTGCCATTCGATTCAGATTAATATGATAACAAATTTGCCTACTTACCTTAAGCGCCAATACATGCTTCATTGTTTGAGCATTAAATTTCCACGTGTTGACCACCCATAAAATTCTTTTTCATCGTAATTCCGAAGCATCAACGATAAAAATAATAATCTCACATAATATACTACGTGCGATCAGAACATCATCGTTTTCCTCGAGCAAACGCTGTTTTATGACGAGACGATAAAACTCTGTGGAATAATCATAAGAATATCGCTTTGGATTTACTGCCACGTAGGGATTTGCATGTTACTATCTCTATCGCTGATATACGAGGATGGTATTGTGTTTATTGACTCTCGCATAGGGTAGGAGATTAATTTTTGTTTTGATTCCGTTGAATTCGAGGGCACTGGCTCTTTATGCCAGTGCATAAAGAAGAACTCAGAATCCATAGGCCATATCCAAGAAGTCACTGAACGCTAAGTCTGGGAAGGTAGGTGTACGTCACATGACTTCGGCATCACGAATGCCGTTATAGACCAAAGCTTTTAAGACGTATTTGCTTTCAACCTACTAAACTGCTGAAAAATGGGTTAGTTTGGGTTGGGGCTGTTTGGATTTCTAACGTCATTTTAAAATTTCTGGATAACAGAGATCAAAAGCAAATATAGTTTATGAATGTTTGTATGATGGGGCAAATCTACCTTCCTACGTTTCATCATTTGATGAGTGCCGTTACCTAACGTCTGATGGCATAACAACAGCTACCGTATGTCTCAAAACTCACCCTGAAAGGTACATGTTTAGTTTTGAGTTCAAAATAAATTCGAACCATAATAGTGGCATTAAGCAAAAACTCATATTTATTCATATATTTGCAAACATAATTCTAACATGGTTATACATACACCAGATTAACAATCTGCTGGTGTAATACAATTTCCATTTTCATATACGTAACCTTGATAACACGTACAACGTGCTGATAGGCATACTTGAATACACGCGGTGTCCTCTGGTAGCGGATGAGGGGTGGAATTTTCACAAGTAGCTACCGGACTGCAAGACAAAGGACAAGTGTTCCAATATCCACCTAGTCCGCAAATATCATCTCCTGGAATGCAATAAATAAATTCGATTTACACTAATGGTTGAAACCGCAGCGGTAAAGCGAATTAGCATATTTAACGGTATATTGGCTACATGAAATTTGGATAGCCACGATTCCGTGAAAATGTATTTTTAACTCAAAATAAGTTGATTTATTTTGTGAGAATTCCTAGAAATCCAAATCAGAATAAATTATAGTGGTAGGAAACCGGCTAACAAATTCGATTGCATATTTTCCTGATCTGAAACTTGGAAATAGAAAATTGTTAAACTAACTTATGAAATGACCTGTAGGGCATGCAAGGGTATTAGTATATTATATATCAAGCGACTAAAGTGGTAATTTTTATCCCTGAGGGATAAAAAGACGCTTTAGTCCTATGGTTTATACGCTATTTTCCACACTTATAGACTTTTGTGCCATAAAATCATATAAGCAATTATAAGTATTCTATTAAAAGCAAAAAGCTCTGGAATCGATCACCATAGATTACTCAAACAAAACATTCATAATTTCAAGCAGTATGCTTACTGCCAAATGAAATTGTTTTGAAAACTTGAAATTCAAAGCGGAAGATGAAAAGCCATAAAAAAAACTTTTACCCGAAAAATCAAGGCAACTGTTTGAAAAACATCCCAACATTTTTAAAGACTGGTGTGGAAGAAAAACGTCGAGAATTATCATGAAAACGTGCTGCTGGTATATTTTCTAGACAAATGAATGGATGAATTTTACAACGCGGGCAAGGGAATCATTTGCACTCACATACCAATTTAGCCCGGCATACGGCAGCTTGGCCCTCTTAACGAAGGAACACTGCTTCCTCGGCTGAATCTCTCTTATGTTCTCTAGATTCAGTACGCAGCTTCCAAAATGCACCTCTCTAAAATGCCAGACAATCGGTAAGGACATGAGTGGACGACTTCTACTCTCCCAAGCACCACCTGCATTCCGAATCTTCTATATTCCGCAGTAGGTCTAAATACCTTCCACAAGCCTCATGTCCTCTTTCTTCAAAATCATGAAGACCTTCACCCTACCAGGCGCTCTGTCCCCCAGGGGAAACCTTGCCTGCTTCATTAGCTGAGTACTCCGCCACAGATTCTTGGCCAGCTCATTAATTGTGTTCCTTAGGACAGAAGCGAACGTACTGTAGGATACACCTATTATATGCTTGGAGGCATTAAACGCATTGTAGGACCCTGTTGACCCATAAGAGATTGATTCTATTTTGCTTGGCCAAGGCTGCCAAGACGTCTCTACACTCAGAGACAGGTGCAGCTAATTTTAGAAATCGATCTTATTTAGTCAGCAAATTTGCAAAGCCACTGGCGTTTTTGAAAAGAAGGAATGTAAAGAGTTTAGAATGCAGATCAAGTTCAAACATTTCTTTAAGTTGCATCAGATGAAGATCACTTGCTAAGAAAGTTAGATGAAATAGTTTCTGTACTCCTTATGCTAGAGACTGGAGAGTTTACACCCATAAAAAAGTGGATTTTTTTTACCAAAAATATTGTTATCGGGTTGGCAGCTACTTTATGAAGACATTATGGACCCGGGTACCAGTCTTTTACGACTAAATTATACAGATCGTTCGTCTGTGGAGAAAAGTTTCAGCGACACTGTAAGAGTACATATATAAATTTAAGAGCAAAAATACAAAAAAGACACCAGATTGTTTGTACCTTGTAAACAGGGAAAACGAGGATCACAACTAGTCGGCAAAAAATCATTCGATAATCCTCCACAAATAAAAATAGGAAATTACTGAACCTGCCAGATGCCGAATTATATTCCTCAAAACTTCTTTGATGATTAGATTATTCGGGATCCGCAACCATCCTTAAAATATGAGTAGAACTCTCATTCTAGAAAAAATAATGAGCAGATGGTATGGTAATTCTAGTAGATTGACGCGGTTCTTGAATAGTTGTAGGTTGTAATTAGGGGGAAAGAGATGTCCTGGGAGTGAATTCCACAGTGATGCAGTGCGCCAGACAAATGAGTTTTTGTAAAGCGATGTTCTAGGTGTTTCCAGTTGTACGACGAACTGGTGCGCTCTTGCCGTCTGTCGGGACTGTCTGACAGGCTTTGCCAAGGATGGGATGAGGCGGGCCAAATACTGGGAACATCTTCCGTGAAAGTATCTGTAAACAGGGATATCTCGGCCACATGTCTGCGGTGTTCCAGACTATCCAGATTCCGGGTCGCCGACGAGACGCACAGCTTACTTCTGAATAAAATCCAGCAGCTTTTGGATGTGCTTTGGTGAGCATTATTCTAAGCACGGTCTTATTTGCGCTTTGTAGAGCAAGAACAACTGCTACGGTGTATACAGTTTTTTGTTGCGAATAGCGCACCAAGCTCTGGGAGGCTGATTTTTCAATGTTGGCAACGTGGTCATGCCAGGATATATTGTTGTTGACTGAGACACCCAGTAGCCTGATTGACGAGGATGAAGGAATGGTCGATTTTGCCATAATGATGCCAGGGCCCGCCGTATTGGCCCTTTTGGTAAACGTGACTGCTGGTGTCTTTGCTGCATTGAACTGGACCAAATTTCTGTCTCCCCAAGTTTGAACTTTCTCCAGGTCTTGATTAAATGCTGTAATCTGCTCCTGCCTGCGGTGATAAGTCTCAGTCGCTGGTTAAGGTTTCTCTAATCTGAATTGCCAGAAACAGGATTATTCTTTTCGGTCAGCAGGTCATTAATATAGATGAAGAAGAGAGTTGGTGAAAGTATTGCGCCCTGAGGCACGCCCGCGTTAGTGATGAATGTGTCTGAGATGTGTCCATCAACTGCAACATGTAGAGATCGGTTCTTAAGGAAACTGGCAAGCCACCTGCAGAGAGAGGCTGGCAGTCCGAAGGACGGCAGTTTGTTGAGCAATCCATCATGCCAAACTCTGGCGAATGCCTCCGAAATATCCATCACAATCGCTTGAGACTCTCCGTAGTTCTCAATTGCCCTATTTAGTCTTCTTCTGATATACAATCGTGCATTTGTTTGCCGTGCCTTATTTTCTTACTATTTTTATCATGATAAATCTTTTTAGTCGATCCGACTCTCCACTACCCCATAGAAAAAATATTTTATTTCACCACAGCGGTTTTACCATTCTGCAGGTTTACTTGGATATATGGACAAATTTCATCAAATTCTTTTATTTTATTAGTATAATCTTTTAAATCTGTCTTGCTTCTATTAATTATTTTCCTTTCATCAACTTACTAGGTGCCACCCTGATCGAATACGAAATTTTAAAACGTTTGCTTATCAGCTTCGCCTCATTTAATTTTCTGATAACAATCACAGCACTGACTGCACGAGCAGAAGCCTGAATTGCCCTGAATTTGCCAGAACTTTTCTGCAGTATACTAAAACCCTTGCAAAAAGCTAGCTGGAATTGAATTATGGATGCAAATGAAATCTCAAAATTGGTGGAACAACTTACCAGGAACGAGATAGGCTAAAGAGTTTATCAAAAAAACACCATCAGGTATACGGAGGATCTGAATACTAACCTATGGCGTCTCGTGGAGAAGATAAGATTGGAACTTTAAATCGCTTTTTGAGGGCAGACCCAATCGATCTGAAAAGGTAGCAATGCGCAGGCTAATAACCCATAAGCCTCTAAAGAAATCTAATCTAATAAACTAAGACATTACGCAAAAAATTATATTTTTATCATAGCAGGTTTGATTTTTTTCTGAGATTAGATAAAACAAGTAGATGATGCTCTATCACTCACCTCTGGCTAATGTAAAAAATAGTAGGCATAACAGAACCAAACAACACCTCATTTTGGTTTTAGCTTTATGTGCTACATTCATACAATACGCCTGATATATATGTATATTGTATGTGCATATTTGCGGTAATTAATATTATTGCTGATACGTAAGGTTGTTCGCCTTTATTTTTAATAGCGATTATATATTTCAGGCTATTAAAGAGCTACCGTGAGGTAAGTGCTAAATGAAGTGCCCATATGGAAAGATTTTTTTATAATGCGATTTTTTCGTTTTTTATTAGTATCTATTTTATTTATTAGCATATAAAATTTCGATTTATTTATCAGCTAGCTCGAAATTACAACCCCAGGAAGTCCTGCTAGCTTACTGGGATAGAACTAACGTTGAATCAATTATCTAAAATATAAAATATAATTGCAAATATTCGTGTATATTTACACGGAAATATTCGTAACTCAATCACTGGGATTTAGTGAGAGAAATTCTAATGAACCGCAGTCGGTTTTGCTGGGCTAAATACCGCAAGAACCCTATACGTGTAAATCTGGTATTAATAGACTTAGAACAATAATAAAAAATCTGCTAGCCTAAAATATTATGTTCGACAATAAAAACCAGTACTAGGACAAATAGTCAAATATAATTAAAAGAAAAAATTAACTTTATAATTAAGAAGGAATTAATTAATGTTTAGCACCAGAGACATAACTAAATATTTGGAACTATACCAGAGAGCCGAATCACACGAACCTCTCGATAGAGGAGAACATTGCACGAATATTCGTGGTAAAAAAAGGAAACTCAAATAAAAATTCGCCCGAATATTAAAAAAAAAATCGCGCTTTTATGTGGATATCAAAGCAAATATTCAGAAGGAAATAGCTCGCGTGAGTAGAATAGAGTAATATTAATTCCGCAGTGACTTTTGTAATAGTTCTGACACAAATGTATTTCATCGATAACCGCAAACATCGTTTGCAAATTATTAAAATATAACAGTTTTCCATTTAAATCAAAAAAATCTTGGACCACGAATTACAAGGAAACATAAGTTCTAGTAGTACTACGTGTTTAGTAGGATCATTTCATTACGGGTTTTAATCTTGCACCGCTGGTAACTCTCCAATAATATATATTTTTCAAGTTTACTAATAGCGTGTCGCAGGTAATAGATAACAATGTGAATTTTCCACTTATGTTTCACGGCTTAGTTATCTACCTCGTTTTAATATATTAAAAATTCGATTGCAATTACCTAAACGTGGCTTAAAATTACATTTGATAATTTACGGCTGAAATTTCAATGCGTAGATTAGCTAGAATAGATTCTAGCACAAAAATCGGCCAGAAAATAGTTTGGAATTAAATATAGGTCGAATATTCATATTGTCACGAACTTTATGCCGTGACGCCTTGGTTGGCGTGCGGGGTATGTAGCTCAGATTAGGAATCGATCTAGAAGAGATAATAAAGAAGGGTCTTCAAAACAATAATAATGTCTATTCGTCAAAGACTTAATGGATTTACACTGCACCCATTTACTAAAACACGCATATCATTTTCGGCTGAAGTATGTTTTGATTTATTTATAGGCCTTGGTCCCTGTTTAACAATAAATTTAGTTAAGAGCGGTGTTGTATTTTAATTAATGATTAGTGTTGGGGAACACCCCAACATGTGTATTAACTTTTCGTTTTTCACCGTATAGTTTGGTGATAACACCCTATATGTTCGTAGTATGATTGATCATAATTAAAATCCCAATAGATTCATTTCACCCCATGTAAACAACAATTTGTGCATTTAAAGCACTATAATTCAGTTACTCCTTAGTCCGAACCTGGATGGGCGATTCCATTATATAAAACAATCGCTGGACCTACCTATAAGTGGTAAATAAACTAGGTGTGTAATATTGAAAGATTTTATAGCCTTTTTTCCAGAGGTTTTGAAAATACTCTTTACGTATCGTCAGGACTTGCTGATTTGCCTAGTATGTAGGGCTTGGCTTTTCCCATACCGACTTAAAACATCCTCTGGCGTCGGCTTCTGTTTCCTTTTCTGTTTTCTCTTTCTTCAGGTGGTTGAAGTTTCGACTTCTTTCCTTCTTTGCTCGTTGTCTTTTTTTACATCGGAGTTCCTTAAGGACTTCCATAGCGAATAAGCTTGTTGCCTCCCAAACTGCCTTCGATGAAAACAAGGACTCTGGCCGAACTTTCTGTTCAAGTACTACGTTGCAACTTGAAACGAGCGTACGTTCGTGTTTAAACTGATAAAGATATGCTCGAAGGCACCCATGTCCTGAGATCATTTGCGTCTGGTAGTAGTTCACCTCGCCATGATCGCGGCTCAGCCAAACATTCACTTGTCGAATGAGATGGTACGTCCAACTGCCCTTTGTTGTGGTGTCCCACAGCATTTGCCATCGTTGTATGCTGTTTCGCCCTTCGTCTGTACTGAGTTTCTCGGGACTCAATGTGGTTGATTTCGTCGGTAGAGGGCCTTCCGTTCTTCAGCTAGTACTCCAAGACGCAGCATCCCAGCAATAATGTACGCTGCGTTCTCAGACACTGTGCGCTAACAACTCTCAAGGCACTAAGTCGATATACTAAAGCAACTTTTCTCCATGCATCTTGTGTTTTGAGTGCAACTAGACCAGATGAAAATTCCACATGCGAGCACCGACGACATCAGTGCTCTTCTTCCTGCTTCAGGCCTTGAGAGCCTATGCAATTTAAGGAGAAAACGAGTATCCTATCTCACATCGCGTTGCTTCCATTTTCATTCAATAATTATCTTCATTTATGTACTTTTTCAATCTTCTCGTTTTTAGTGACTTCGTAATTTTATAAGGTAAGTGAAATAACCTTCAAAATTATTAAAGTATACCAAATTTTACTCCAAATTCATTCGTTCGAAGTCAACAGCTTTGCATAGCTGATCCCAGTCTGGTAGCATTGTATATACAATGCTGATAGTGATCGCTAAAAGTGAGTTCATTATTTTATTTTGAGTAGGCATTTTCTTATCATTCAGAAATAGTCTGACTTAGCTTCTGTGAACACATTTTAATTGAAAATATTTGATAATATTCAACGATATTATACAAACAATTAAATTTTGTTCCTTGCGCAAAAAAATAGTATATTATTTTATATGGAGGAAAAGTAGTACTTTTCATGGCGCGCTCGTGTTTAACAGCCGAACGGAGTGAGGCTGGTAATAGAGAGCAAGCCATGAAAAGTAACTTTTCCTCCAAATAAAATATGCTGTTTTTTCTTCAAATGTCGTCAAATTAATGCAGAAACGTCTCTTTTTAATAGTAATAATAATTATTATTAAAGATAAGTGGGTTCGCAAGGCGGCTTAGACCGGTGCGGTGTCGGTGAATAGGATCAGTTTGTTGCTACAGTAATGTCATATAAAGCTGTCAGTGGACACTGTCAACAATAATTATTTTTTTAAAATTGCGTTTTTGATTGCGTTTTAATTCCGTATTGATAAGCAGTTATTGAGTAAGTTCGATTAAATAATAACCAATTTGCTTTTAAATTAGTGATTTTTAGAAATGCAGTCACAAATTGAGTGATAAATACAAATTTTAGTTTAATAACTCTTGAATTGTTGACGCTTATTTTGATATTTGTTTGTATTGTATCTATGTTGATATGACAACACTTTTACCTCCGCCGGCGGAAAAGTGAAAAGTAAAGCTCCGGCGGAGGAAAAGCGAAACTTCACTGCCGCCTACACAGTCGAGTAATGATGGATTTACTGACGTTTGAAGAAAAAAATCATTTTGGCCTGTTACATCCGTAAAAATGCATACAAATCGAACCATAAAGAACCTATTATTATTTCACTTTGAACATTTTCGAAAATATTTGATTTTGAATTAACCTTATTTACCAGAACTTCCTATTTTTCAAGCCGCCCATGTAGCCATAAAGAGAATGACGATTAATTACCGAATTTAAATTTTTTATGTTTTTCAATTTACTTTAAAAATACTGTAGATGTCCATGTAAAATTATTTAAAAAGCAAAGAAAACGCTTCAGCCTCTAACATTTATGGTAACGATAATTTCACACATACTATAGCCTTATTTTCTTAAATAGATTGCACATTTTTCGCCATGTGTCACATTATTATTTATGGGTGAAATGTTTTTTCTGTGTCAAAATTATTTTGTTACTTTTAAACCAATCTAAATCTAAACATAAGGTTCTAAGATTGAAATTTTAAAAACTACTATTGCCTATGCTAATTAATGCAGATTGATACTTAGGGTTTTCTAGATATGTGAAATATCCTCTTGAATAAAAAATTTTCAGCCACTTTCATACTTGCTCCCTGGCATATTATATACTTCGAAACAGATAACTCCATGCTTTGTTCTGCTATAAAGGGATTATAGATCGTAGCTCTGAGCGCCACCCATAAAAAGTTAATCTCGCATAATATTCTACGTGAGATCAGAATATTGTCGTTTTATTCGAATCAATGTTATCTTATGACACAATGATAAACTAAAATCGTAATAAAATATATAAGAAAATAATTTTTTATAGATTTTACGATTTTTAAACATTTAGGTACTAAATCCCCAGGCATTTTGTTAACTTGTTCTCCAGTGGCAGAAGAACGGTTGGGGTCCAAGTATTAGTATATGGTAAGAAATACAAAATGTTAAAAATTTTATGGCTACCCCTTGGTATATAATAGAAATTAAATTGTTAGCGCTATTTATAATACCAGTTTCCATTTCGTTATTGCACTTCTAAACTATTTCATTCGATCCTGTTCCGTCTGCTTCTCCTAGTGTCTGGTTTCTCTCAATATTATATTGTGAACTACTAAAATGCATAAATCTACTAAGTAAATATCACCCTGTCCTAAGTTTGAACTTAAACTTCAAAAATGTTATATAGACATTCACAGTTTATTATAAACAACTAGAGCATTCGACGGAAGCGATTTTAATCCTTAATGATGTAGCTATCAGCATTTTGTAGAATATAAGTACGCAGGCAAACGCCAAATTCAGCAGGCTTTCGGGTCTCTCTGAACACCGCTCAATTATCTGGGTACAGCACACAGGTGCGTATTCTTCTAGTTGTTCTATCCCGCCACCTCAATATCTGTGAACACCTGTACATAGGTACAGGGTGATCAGCTCCTCACCTAACCTAGATGTATATGTACATAGGTACACGGCACCTGCGGGATTCTAAAAAGTAGTGAGAGTCGAATCTACGAGAAAAGTATCAAAATCAAAATTTCCAGTATAGGTATTTTTTGGGGGATTTCTAATAAGTAGTGCAAGTGCATTAGAAATCTGTGTCAAACTTAAATGAAACTATTCCGTTAATAAGAGTCGCTAAAAGACTTACCATATAAACATTAAAACAAATATATAAATAAAAGACAACCCAGCTCGCATAGACTTTATTAATAAAACAGTGACCACGGGTCAGAAACACTTTAAACTAAGCCTTCCTCGAGAAGACATGCATTTAGTATTAATTGGGTTAGTATAGTGTAAACCCTTAATTCATCTATAAACCAAACACGCATTTATTATTGCTCACGTACAGTCTAACCGTTGTTAAGTTTGTGTGTAAATAAACTTGTTATTGTTTTTATCAACGTGTCTCCTTTATCATCTCTTCTCAACCTGACGTAGAGCGATTCCGAATCTGAGCTATTCGCCTGCACGCTAAGTAAGGCGTGGCGTCACGAGAAAAAACCAATTCGTGATAATATCATAATAATTTGTGTAAAATCTTAATATTTTATCATGATTCTAATAGATAAATGAAGATGTAGTCAAGAGCACCTTCTTCTACGGAGATCTTATCCGAACTACACTGAAGCAGCGGAATGAGCATTTTCCAAAAAGACCATTTGCCACCACGATCCGATCGTTCTTCTATAGCTGCTGACACATTGGAACGTTGCAGTTCGTTCGCATTCGTTTGTGTTGCTACCCGCTCGCTGGAAACGTTCCTCAAGGCCTGCCACACTTCAACGAATTACTTGCATCGACAGCATTCCATCAATTCGGGTCCCACTAAAATCTCATTTTACAACTAACTCAAACTAACCCAAACTAATACAAAGTATTAAAAAAACCTGATACTCTTTTACGCGTCCACACTACATTTCTGCATTCGCGGCAAAGCATTTCCTTTTGATCTTTCTAATTTACCGACAGGCAACGGGAAACCTTCGTTCGCACTGCTGACCCTTCGCGGCCATACGCGCCCTCATAAAATCGCTGGAAATGACCGTCCACACCTGCGAACGAATGGAGGCGAATCCTCAACAATGCTAACGAATGGAGGCGAATCCTCAACAATGCTAACGAATGGAAACCTTCGTTCCAATGTGTCAGCAGCTGAATAAAAGAAAGGAGTACCCAAGAAGCATTTTTTAAAATACTTTACTACAGTTTTAAGAATATACTTTTAATAAAACTTAAATATACTACAAGGGTAAATGTTTTAATGTTGCGCTTTATAGAGTGTAAGCAGCTGATGGGAGCTGAAGTATTTTTTGGCACGGAAGTGATACCTCGGACATGCTCATCCCATGAAAAGTTAGTGCTTGCGGTTATTCCAAGAAGCGAAAGATTGGAGGATGGAGAAAGGATTCCCCCCCCCCCCCCCATGATGATGTCAAGGTAGTTTTTCTCCGGGAGAACACAGCAGTCTGTGTCTTTTTGGCATTGAAGGTTACAAGATTGTTGGATCCCCATTCAAGAATTCTGTTTAAGTCTCGATTGATTGAGTCAATATGTTGTCTTCTTAGTTGTCCCAGAGTGGCCGATGATAATGGTTTGTCAGAAGAAAAGGATGTTACAAGACTGCTATCGTCTGCATAGCTGTAAATGGGGTTTTCAGTAAGCTTTAGTAGGTCATTTATGTGGCAGCAGGAACAAAGTTGGAGACAAAACCGAACCTTGCGGAACACCAGCTTTGATGGCAAATGCCTCGAAAGAGACACCGTCGATAGCGACCTGAATACTCCTTTTATCTAAAAAACTAAACAATAGCAAAGTTTACAGAATTAAAAATATAAGTTGATTCACTCCGCGCCATCGTCAAATACCACTCCGCCCCTCCTCGCCTGCCCGGTAGACTGGTGCCAGTCTATAGTGGAGAGCTCGGTAATTTAAGTTTATTTTAAATTTGTTTACGGTCCGGCGTATAGGGTGAGATTTCAAAAATAGCGGTTTGTTTTTGGTGGATTTCTGAGTAAAATGTCTAGTCGAAAATCGAAATATTTGTTCAGTAGTTGATTGTGAAAGACGAATGGCAGACAATATATCGCTCTTTAGGTGCCCAAAAGGGTAGGTATGTATTAGTTTATTATAAGCTTTTATTTAACTTCACTTGTATGTTTGGGTCAAATCTTGCAAGTTAAATTTGTCCTACTTCCCATCAATGTTCAATATTAATATCGATTTATAGTCAGTACAATAGAGTATGTAATAAAAAAAAAAGTTGCAGGTGTCGAGCCTAGAAAAGTGCCTTACAATTTATAGGATCCCACAAATATGCGAATGATACACCAATGTAATGTCATAGCCGTATTAGAATAAGTGGTTTGCATTTTAATGAAAACAGTTTTGCAAATTCTTCTAGGAGCTGTATATATTCATATGCTGTTCCATCAACCGTGTTACCAACTAAAAAAGGTAACTTTTAATCAGATTTTGTGCATTTGCAAAATAATGTAAGATGGGTACAAATATAGGTTTATTTAAAAGTCTATTACTTTAAATTTTGTGCTAATTAGTTATTGTGGTAAAATTAACGAAATATAGAAATTGCTAAAATGTAGATAATTAGTTTTGCAAGACTTTTTCCAAAATAATTTGTAAAGTTTTGCAAAACTATGATGTAGTTCATCCCCAAAATAAATTAAAATAAAGAATTTTGCACAGGGTATTAAATTTCATTCTTAAATTTCAGTAAAAAATAATATATTTTACAAATTTTATTTAAATATGCAATCGTATTTACCGTAATTTCTTTAAAATATGCTGAATAGGGCCTTTACCTTTTCATCATTTTTTGTGACTTCACAAAATATATTTTTCAAAATTTTAATGAAAACATATTTCATTATTTAAATTCATCCATTTATTACTTAATAAGCGGGAAATTTTACTATATGTTGCCCAATAGCGCTTTGTCCGAAGTAAATCGCGTCAAACTCGGCTCTTATTGCCTCAATCACCTTACATTTTTTTACGTCCTCGGCTCGCCTTTGAAATGACGATTTCATTGAATTGGCGCTTAGTGCACCAACTTATATTTTTAATTCTGTAAACTTTGACCATAGTGTATGTAGAGCCGGTGGAAGGCTATAAGCTGAGAGTTTGTCCAGGAGTGATTGGTGCCACACCCGGTCATTTAGGGATCAAAATAATCTTAGCATATTGCTAGGAATGCAAATTAGGCCCTAGCTGAAATGTCGGAAAGCAGGAAGACAAATTCTGCCTAATTTTAATAAGTAACCACACCATAAAGAAAATAAGTACATAAAACACGTATAACCTAATTAACTCGTGATGAATGTCACACTCACTAACCGCGTCTTAATATTCTGAATCATTCTCGGGAGTCCACGAGGTTACCAAAATTTGATATAAGTTTTCCCGACATCCTGTCCTCAAGAAATATCTGAAATTTAATCTACCCCCTATTTCACTACGTCACATAATCGTACCGGTAGACATGTTGACACTAATCAATGACATATTTTCTCAAAAACGGATATTTATAAATCTCAGTTTTGTAACACCATAGTTCATGACGCGTCACTCGAAATGGTGAGCAGGCAAGAGAACATGCGAGAAATGGAAACCTCACTTTGTTCAGTTAGGGAACAATTGTTATCACTTGCTTATAAGGAATACAATTTTTAATAGGATTTAATTATATTTTTTTATATGTTTAAAACATTTAAACTAGCATAGTCCAAGTGGTGGTCCAATCTTGAGTGTTAACACCAAAGATTTATCGCTGAAAATTGCTTATAGTTGCTGAAACTTATGGGGATTATTAATCGGCATTATTAACGCTAAAATTTGAAATAAGATCAGGGATGTATGCATGGTGCAAAAATTTAGGTTCGGGAACCAGGTGTAGGGTATCACGCCGTAAAAAATAGCATAGCCCCCTTTACTGGAAGCAGTATCAGGGATTGTCGGCAATAAACATCTTCCCGGAGCCGGAGGTCTGTGAACTGGTTATCTATATCTACTAGTATCCCAGATTTGAAGAAAACCTATTAAATAGCGGATATTCTACCACATTAAATAATATAAATTAACCGGATGCATCAAAAGATCAACAAAGTACATTATGTGTTAGGCACAAACAGACACCCGTAAGTAAATTTTTTTATTTTTACGTACTATACGGGGGGTCATATATTCAAAGAGGAGAGATTGTTTTCAGTAAACCCTTAAAAGACCTCAGAGCAGTACATTTCAAAATAAATTGCCAATTGTTATAAATTGTTTATAAAACTACAAATGTGAGACTAAGTAGCAATAATGATAGATTAGCTGTATATCCAAGTTCTGGCATTAAATTAATATGCTTCTTTAAGCATATTTTGTAGTACCGTAGATATGTATTTCTTTGCCCAGATAATTCTATTTTATTCAATATATTTTTTTATTACTTAGTTAATTGCAGCTCTAAAATTATTTTGAGAAATAACAATGTGTTCGCAATATAATTGATAAGAAATATCGATCGTTGCTGCTATATAGTATGGTGCGTGTTTATCAATAGTTTTCTACGTGAAGTTCTTGGTTTATTTGGGAAAAAATTTGTGAGTTTGGTCTCATTCTGAAGGTAAAGTGCTACACTATAATCTCATTTAAAAACTGTATGCATGTTCATTCTCAATCAGTTAAAAATTTGGAAAAACCTCTGTCAGCGTAGACTTCCATAAGGGTCAAAATCGCTTGACGTTGCAGAAGATAATCCGCACCAAAGCCCAGGTCGTATTATGAATGCTTCTGGAAGTGACCAACTGCCTGCTGACTGGTACGGAAGCATTATCGGAGCTATATCAAGTTCCGCGAAGGTCACGCAAGATTCAATTAAAGAAGAAATTCAAGTAAAACATGATGAACTTCTTAGCAAGTTAAATAACCATGACAGTCGTATTAGCCGCCTAGAGCAAAATCAGGAAAAAACTGAATCAAAACAAGACGATTTTGAGCGCATGTTTAGAAAGAACAACATTCTTATATTTGGAACAGAATCCCCTAACGAACCTGATGCTCTTCTAAATTTTGTTCTAGATCTATTCTGCCAAAGAATTAATGTAACCGTACATGAATCGGACATCAATAATCTGTACAAGATTAAGAGCTCTAACAATTCCGATAGACCACATCCAATCAAAATTGAATTTTTAACATACCTAAAAAAGCGGCAAGTCCTTAAGAATACTTTCAAACTTAAAAATTCGAAAATATTTATTGCAGAGGACTTATGTTTTAAAGATCGCCAAGAGCGGAAGATACTTGTGGAACATTTGAAACTTGCGCAGAGCCAAAATGTACCAGCCAAAATAAGGGGTCTAAAGATACTAATCAACGGGGAATTTTATACTGCTGCCCAACTTGCAAGTCCTCAATTTAATAGCGCCGACAAATCCAATAGTGCCCCGCCTACTCCAACTGGAAGAAGTACTGTTTTTGAAGTCCCTGGAACTCCCCAACTAACTGGTGAAACCACGGCTCACATGCAGGAAGACTATACAAACGTCAACTCAAAAAGAAAGGAAGACTCTGTTTCCGGTAATTCCCCATATCTGGCTAAGAAACCAAAACTAAACATTAATCTGCGATCACGAACTTTAAGTACCGCCAAATAATTTGGTGCGGACTATTTATATCCTGAGCAGATTTATACTCATTTTACAAATACCTTTTACATTGTCACTTATGTTTGAATATTGTTTGTCATTTTACACTTTTTATAATTGTGGGAATACCCTTTATCAGATTTACGTTTAAATAAAATAATTGTATTTAGGTAGTGTATGTATTGAATGTCACTTTATATTTCTCATGTTAATGTTAGATCTTTACTGGCGAACTTTGCAAATTTGGTTGATCATGTTTGTGAGTGCGATTATGACGTCGTAGGCGTCTCGGAAACATGGTTGCATGCGGGTGTGGACGAGGGACTAGCTCAAATTAACAACTATAGATTTATAGGAGCCGATCGTGTGGGAGGGAGAGGTGGGGGTGTTGGGTTTTTTGTAAAATCCGGCCTTCACTTTGAATTAATAACTTCTGTGTGTCTGGAATACGTTGAATATATATGGATTAAGCTTTATGTACGAACTAAAGTAATTATTCTTGGAACGATTTACCGCCCTCCAAAAGGAGATCTGAACTTGTTCTTGGGTATTATCGAGGATATTTTATCAAATCTCTATGCTGAATATGACGACATAATATGTCTTGGAGATTTTAATATTAACGTATTAAATATATCGAATTCAGTTACAGCGTTAGAGTCCGTAATGGACACTTTTGGACTTTGTCAACTCATTACAGAACCAACTCGCATTTCATCCTACTCAGCCACCATTATAGACCTGATTTTCTCGAATATGAAAAACGTAAGTGAGGCAGGCGTTCATAATATCAAAATATCCGACCATTGCCCTGTGTATTTAAAAATAAAATGTAATTTTGATAAAAGTCCATCTGTGAACTTTTCATTTCGACCACTAAAAAAAATTAATTTTGTTAGTTTTCAACGAGATTTGGAAGCTTGGCCTTGGCATAACATATATCGAATTTACGATATAGATAAAAAAGTTGACTTTTTCTGTAAAAGTTTATTAACTATCTTTGATGTTCATGCTCCAATCAAAACATTTAAAAGGAATGGAAATTATAAATACTCACCATGGATAACTGATAATATAAAATTATTGCAAAAGCTACGAAATAAAGCACTTAAGCAATTTAAACTTACAAAAAATCCGGATCATTATGCATATTACAAACAATTGCGCAACTATACAACCTTTGCAGTGCGAAGTGAGAAAAAAGCCTACTTAAAACATAAATTTTCAAACAGTAGCGTTAAAGAAAAATGGAGTGAACTTAAAAAGTTAAATATAACAAAAAATAATATTAATACTATTCCCCAACACTTGTCTGATGTTAACGATATAAGTAATTTTTTTGTAACAGCAGCAACTAATATAAATCCGCCAAAACAAGAACTTTTAGACTTTTACAAGAATAATGCTAAACATAATTTTCTCCATAAGTTTGAGCTGAGTGAGGTTACTGAAGATGTAATATTTAATGTCATTCGCTCGATTAAATCTAACGCGTCTGGATCAGACAGGATAAATATAGATTTGATACAATTGTGTTCTCCATTTATTGTTCCATTTCTAACGCACATTATAAACGAATGTATTTCACGGTCCTATTTTCCACTTGCTTGGAAGCATGCTTTAATCCGGCCTCTGCCAAAAGTACAACAACCTAAAGATTTTAAAGATCTGCGTTCAATAAGTATCCTACCTACGTTTTCAAAAATTCTTGAAAAAGTTGTTGATTCACAAACTCGTGTATTTGTTGATACCTACAATATTCTTCCAGCAAAACAGTCGGGATTCCGTAAAGGCTATAGTTGCGCATCAGCTATGGCAGACGTCACTGATGATCTGTTTACAGCTTGGGATCAGAATAAGATAAGTGCGTTGATTCTACTGGATTATACAAAGGCTTTTGATCTACTAAATCATGACATACTGCTATCAATACTAAATTACATTGGATTCTCTGACAGAACTATTAATTTCTTTAAATCATTTTTGGATAATCGTAAACAGCAAGTGGTTTTGGGAGACTCTACCTCAAATGTTGAAAATGTAAATGTAGGTGTACCACAGGGGAGTATTCTAGGACCATTGTTGTTTACAATATATACATGTCAATTCAATGAAAAGTTAAGCTTTTGTGAATATCATTTGTACGCGGACGACACGCAACTCTACTGTTCATTCCATCCGGACAACTTAAATGTGTCAAATGAACATATAAATACTGATCTTAAAAACTTAATAACGACCTCATTTGATCATCATTTAACAATAAATCCCCTAAAGTCTTCCGTGACGGTTTTTGGTGGCGAACCACATAAGTCGATTGCCAGCAGAACACTGAGTTTAATGGTTGATAATATGCCAATTAAAGTTACAAATTCTTCAAAGTCACTGGGTATTTATGTCGACTCTGACCTTCGGTTTCATGAACATGTGACCAGTAAACTAAAAAAATCATACGGAGCTCTAAAGTTGATATATGGTCAGAGGCACTTTTTAACCCAAGAAATCAAAAAAGTTCTTTGCGATTCATTAGTCCTATCCCACTTTAATCATTGCGATGTTGTGTATGGGCCGTGTTTGGATCAAAATGATGCACGAAGAATACAAAAGGTGCAAAATTCGTGCCTTCGACTGATATTTGGTATTCGCAGGAGAAACCGTATTTCGCATAAATTAAAGGATATTGGGTGGTTAAACATGTTTAACCGTCGAAAATTGCACTACGCCTGCTTCTGTTATAAGGTTATAAAAACTAAAAAACCAAAATATTTGTTTCAGAAAATTAATTTTAGGTCAGATAGCCACCAGGTAAATCTCCGTAACATGAGCTCTCTTACAGTTCCACGGCACAGGAAGGAGTTGTTCAAAAGGTCTTTTTCCTACAATGTGGCCTCTTGCTTAAATTCATTACGGATAACGACTTTTACACAATCATGTGCCGCCTTTAAAAACCGAATTAGGCATTTGCTGTTCGCCAGTCAGTGATCATAATAATTGAGTAACTAAATCTTTCTCTTTCCTCTTGTTTTTCCTGTCTCTTTTATCTCTATTTTCCTCTTTTCTTGTATTTATTTCTTTAGTTATTTATAATTTGTAAGTGTTAAAATGTTAATTTTATAATATTTTCGGTAGCTGTTAATTATACTAGGTATATGTGATAATTTAATTTAATACATAGGTACTAGGCCTAAACAGTGTTCGGGTTAACCGAATGTCTGCAATGACATGGCCTTTTATTTTCCATTATGTTAAGTTTTTATGTTTTATGTTATTTTGTAAAAAAAATATTGTATATGGAAAATAATAAATTTATATTATTATTATTATTATTATTATTATTATATATTCCTAAAAGGATGTACTTATTAAAAAAATTTAAGTATTCCAGAAAAAAAATAAAAAGATGGTGGGCAAAGTTGTACTGGTAAAGGTCAACTTTGCCCGGCCGTAGAAAGTATATTTCAAGGCTAATTTAAAGCACAATAGGACTACTTTTCCCACGTTTTATGTTTTAAAAAAGCATCTTTTATTAGAAAAAAAAAACTGAAACAACTTCAATTTACGATAATTTTCTTTATTCAAACAGTAGAGATGTACAAAACTAAGATTCTGAAGTAAAATTTTTTATAAAAAAAATTCAAGGTAAATATCTTTTCTGCACTGCACTAACCCAAACTGAAAACTCAAAAACTTTAACCTTGTAAACTAACTAAGAGACTTAAGTCATATTAACTCTATAACAGCCTTACAAAATAGTATTTTTTTTCCAAATCTACTTGGAAACTGATTCTTGTAAACTAAGGCAGTCAAGTTATATTAATTGTATGATAACAGCATTTGGAAACAGCCTTAAAAACAATACACAAAAGATTTTTCTCAAATCCTACTTAGAAACTTGAAACTTCTTATAAACTAAGGCAATCAGGTTATCTTAATTTTATTACTTAGAAACTATTCTATACTCTAAAAAACAGCCTTATAAAAAATATACAAAAAAATTAAGGTTAAAGGCACGCAGAGTCCCCTGGAAAGAGTAACATTACTTTTCTAGAAAATAGATCAATAACTGTTGCTAAATATAACCATCCTTCTCCAGTTCCTCTTCGGCTTATAGTTGGTTTTCACAAAATGTTCATAATGTCGACGAAACTAATGTCTTATATATCATCATATATTGTTGGAAAATAATAACCTTTTATACTTTTCCTAAAAACTTAGTTGTATACATGTCATCCATCTCAGATATTTCAGTAACAATCCCAATAAAATGTCTCAGGGTCTTCTTTGTTGGAAATTGAACCACGACAAAGGAACCTACTTTCAAATTATTTGGGTCTAACTTTAAATTTATATTTTCAATTTTTTTGTAAATCTGTAGTTACGTTTGTGTCGCTACTTAAATCGGTCTCAGTGTCATTTCCCTCCATGTCACTCATCTCAACGTCCCTCTCTTCCTTATCAGAAATTTGCTCAGGAGTTCCCTGTCCAAAATGTTCTTTTTCAGACGAGGCTTCGCAAGGGGTAGATTCTTCATTTGATTCCTCAAATTGAACGGACTCTCCAGGTTTATTATTGAGATGTTTCTTTTTGCCTTTTTTTATAGTATCACCACTTTTGTTTGTTGGCGAAAACATAATAAAGCAGTATCAATTTCAGAGCTAACTCAATTCTTGAATATCTCTGAAGACATTGATTTTAAAACTTCATAAGGATCTATAGGATATATTCCTGTTGCTCGAAACGCGTTACAGATATTTTCCTGAAAATTTGGTTCTATTGCTGCTATCAATTTTAACAACAATTGAGGGAAAATGGCTTTCTCAACAGCATTTATATTTGGTTGTCTAGTTTTAAGATCGATAAGTGATTTCTTCCACGCCCTCTGAAGAAGTCGATAGTCCCGTGGAATTAGGGGGCAGTAGAACAAATCTTATTCTCAATCTTTGGCAAATTCTTAAAATTTCAATGTTTATGTGTGATGACAAATTATCCTCAATTACGACTTTAACGTCAGTGTTTCTTTTTGCCTATGGTACCACAACTTTCAAAAACCAATCTTGAAAAATGGTTGCATCGAACCACCCTGATTTTGAACGATTGTAAAAGGTTTGAGGTGGTCCACCAATAACCCATCTGTCATACAGCCTTTCGGCCTTATATGCCACGTACAATGGCAGCCGTTCTCCACTTGCAGTTGCTGCACACATTAGGGAAATTGCACTTTTTGTTGTGTTCATATATCGCTCAGGGTATTTTGTACCATGTCGAAACACGCATTTTTGATTTCCAGGATCCTCTGTCAGATTTATTTCGTCGTAATTGAGGATATTTTGGGGTCCGACGCCCCGAAGGGAAATTTTTAAATTGTTAAAATATTCTTTCATCACTTCATCGGTGTTGGCAGCCCTTGCTCTTTTAATATTTTGACAGTCTCTGTTGGTTAAAATGCCTCTATAACGTTTCAGGAAAGCATAAACCCACTCATAACTTGGAAGGTTGTCATTAGAAAAAAAAACTATAATCCCTTTGGAATCTATATACTGCTTCACCCACATCCTAATTTCCAATGCTGTCAGCGGGGACCCATAGTCAGCACTAGCGATAATTACATCCACAAAGTAACGCTCTTCTGTTTCAGTTAGAGCCAAGGGATGACCAACATGACCTATATGTTGAATCCCCTAACTGTGACCAAACTTTATCTGAAAAGCAATAAACCTCACTACCCCTATCTACTAAAGCTGGAAAATTAAAATTATTATAAACACTGATATTAATAAGGGGAGATTTATAGAACTGATTATTTTCTAAACCCTCTCTCTGTTCATTATTTTCAAAAGGAAAAGTCTCTAAAAATGCCCTCACCAACTGGGCTAGATTCAGTGAAAATTATTCGTTTTCCAGATCATTATTTTCTGGAATTTACAGATTAGAAATGTGTTTTTTTTTATATTTGATTTATCATAAGGTACTTTACTATTAAAGCTATAATTTTTCTGCTGATCTTTCTTCGCATACTATACACTGGGTTTTAACGTCTCCGATTGAGTCGGTAATACATTCTGGGAACTTTTAAGATTGCATGCGTTTCGAGGGTCAACAACGGCTGGGCGCACTATATTATAAGTTGTTAGAAAGGCATCAGCCCATAAACGAGCTATTCCCTTAAACAAATTTATTACTAAAGAACAGAATTTATCATATAGTACTGTATGTAACGGAATAGCACCCTCAATTAGCTGTAGAAAATCTAAAGGATGAAGGGTATTATTATCCTCAAAGCAAGGCAACTGTTATCAAGATCCAAATTGTTTTCATTTTGTGGTGCATTATGGCTAGAACTTAGATTAATTAAATTCACATTGATCATTGAACATACTACTTGTGATAATATTTTACTAATATCTTCATTTGACATTTTGTTGAAAAAATGGTGGTGGAAACTCAGATGCCCTCGTAGGCAAGTCGTACTGCGTTGGTGGCATACCATTTGAAGCTTTCACTCCAAGCGTAGGTTGCATTGAGGCCCTGACGTTATAAGTTTTATTGATCCTGCCTGTGTTTAACGGAGAAAGTCCGGAGTAGACAGGATCCATGGACAATCGCTATCTTCGTGGGTCTACAGACACTGGTCTGGATGTAGTGGACTGTTCGCCGACTTCTAAATCCCGCAGGAATGCCGGTTGATGCAACTTCTTGTGGCTTTAGGGATTGCTCCAGTACTGCTATTTCTTGGTGTTCCCCATTTTGTGGTTGTGCGTGAGGACGTAGTTGGTGTATGTTGCAAATTATGCATTGCACTTGCAAATCTGCCCACTGATGTGGGCCCCACGTTGGGCGCCAGATGAGACGGTTAAGTTATGTGGGTTAGGCCAACAAATAAAACGCCAGTTTGGTGAGAAGATGAGGAAGGTTTTTATTTGCAACCGCGCGGCGGCGATGCATTTTTCTACTTTCCAAAAATCTGGCACTTGCTTTATTATCTGGTCTAATTTGATAAACAAAAGAAACCTTACTAACAAAAATCAACAGTTGTCAGCTTTAAGGTAAATAAGCATTTAAAATGTGAATTTTGCCTGTTGGCTTGCGGTAGAAATTTGACCAGAAACGAGAACAAATTTGCACAAAATAATACCAACAATGATAGGAATTTGATTCTGAGCAATTGTTTTAAACGAGTGTATTACATGGCTTGTTGCTTTTTAGGCACAAAATGTCGCTAATTTAAATTAGTCTGACGACTTGTGTTCGTGGCAATGGTAAAGATTTATAATACTCTAGGAGATTGTAATATTATTTGTTATCATAATTTTTTCGGGTATTAGGAACTTTTTTGCAATATTTATATAAGGGATTATAACTTTACATAAGCGATAAGCTAGTATTTTAAGTACCTTACATAGCCCTATTTCTATAATAAGGAACTACGTAAAGGATGATGTTACATTGCAGAAATGTATTAATGTCTCACATTCAGTCTCGGAGAGGTGGAAAAGAGAAATGAGAATCCAAAATCTGCCCCTCGCTGCGACACTGCTCAAAGTAATATTTGGACCATTTCCAGTGCAATTCGTCGTTGCATCAGCCTGACAGCGCTGTCGTTATTACAGTTGTTACTTCCAGATCGACGAGTGCACTTCCGCTCCAGACGTCCGGAAACTGCGTTGCTTTAGTAAAGGTTTTTGTCATGAAAAAACGTCGGGAACGACCGCCCGGTTTGTATAGCAAAAATCTCTTTACGCTTTCACATCTTTCAGAGTTTGTGTTTACAACATTTACATATTTTCGCTTTAGGGAAATCGCAATGAAACGTATGTGTTAGGCAGCATCGACAACATGTAGTTATGGAATAAATTATATCCTAGTATAACGAGTATTTCCAAAGTAATCCTACCACTTGGGCGGTTATTGGAAATGTTGGCATTGTCCTAACACGATAGGCGCCTGTTTGTTTGTGTCGGTTTTGATGACGAAATTAACGTTGCCTCTTTCGGACTCGAGATGATTCTAGAAGAATTCTGCTTTCTTAAGAAGCAAACCCAGCCACTTAGCTTGAACTTAGTCAATTATAGTAAAAAATTGAAATTTACAACAACCAAGTATTATTCAAAGAGCCACAAGTGCGCTTTATTTTTATACTTGAAATTAATGCTGCTCTTATGGCATGTTCATTCTCCACTAACTGTTGTAGATTCGATCTTGGTCGATTTTCTATCGATCGATCTATGATATCAACCACAACAGCTTTCTGTTTATGCAACGGCTTCCTATTTATGGCTTATTAAATAAATTATATCAACCACAACAGCTTCCTGTTTATGTCAATCCATTATGGCTGCATCCAGTAATCATAACCTAAAAAATCTACTTCATATTTAACCTTAAAACTTATTCGGTAGGTTTCGGTTAAACTCGATAAACTTCGAAAAATTCATACAGATGAGTGATCATAAACGATCGAAGAAAGCACATCTCCCGAAAAGCGTATGTTTTTGCTTATGTCATCACCTAAAAAGGCCTTAACTATATTTTTTGGTAAATATATATTTATTATAGAGATCGTTATCAACCGGGATGCTGTAGGCACTTTTGCTGCTATATGCGCACATCTAACTCTTATAGTTATCGAGAAAAACCAATTCCTGTCTACTACGCAGGGGCAAAAAACGCACTAATTTATTAGCTTCAAATATATTGAGTTTTACATCACATTAAAGGGAATTTTGCAAGTAATCAGAAAATCAAAACAAAATTTTTGTATAAGGTGTCATAAGAAAGTTATAGTGTCAAAAAGACACTAACTTAAAATCACTTCAAAATATATCGAGTTTCACATCAAATTAAACGAAATTTTGGAAATAATCGGAAAATCGAAACAAAATTTTAGTATAAGGTGTCATAATGGGTGCCAACTAAAATCGCGATTCGGTCCACCTCAGAAAGACACGGACGGGTTCGCTGTGGCGCGCCTGCCTCGCCGCATTATAAATATGAGTAGCACATGTCATCCGTCAGCTGTCAACCGCCATCTGTCGTCTGTCATCTAAAATGCTATGGTGCCATGCCTTTAAATATGCTATAGCCCAAGTCGGTGATGTTTGTCAACCGTCGACTACCAGTTGTCATCTGTGATCTGTCAGGTTGTTACAGTTTTTTTTTGTGAGTGATTTAATTCTTCACATTTGCTCTTTCTAATGTCCGGAATAGCGGGACAATAGCCGCACAACTTTTCAAATTCATTACTGCCAATAATCGCTTAATCAAGCAGGTATCGTTGCGCGGTCCTACTCTGAACCGCTTTTCTATGGTTTCGCCTGACGCCAAAGAACAATCGATATCCGTAGCTCGATTCAGGTGGGCTGCGCGATATCATTTTAGCCCAATGTTTATGGTGCCAGAGTCAATTGTCATTTATGGAAATAGACTTTCACTTTCAAGTTAGGATTTTTTAAAAAATTACGGCAGGAAATAGGAAGTTACTTTTTTTGTGTACAGTGAATATTATAAATAGAAGAGACAACGTGAACACGGGGTCTTTTTCTTTGTGCAAGATCGCAAACGATGTGAGGCCGTCTGAGTGACCGAATAACATTTATATATAATATATATAGTGTGTGCCCAGTTAATGGGATAAATTGTCACTAGGGAAAAATTCTGTCTGGATCTGGTTTGGTTTTTTTGGGAAATCTGGACAGGATAACCTTAAGGGAGATATAAGGCTTCTCACATGCCCACGTAGCAAACGGGCAAAAATAAGTTCAGCACAAAATATAACCACGTTTCTTGGAGCCCTATTGGAGCCTTATTTAGATTTGTTATTTTAAGTCAGCATACTGTGTATGCTATGTTAAATCAGAAGAGCTTTTACTCTTAGAATAATGGAGCTGTAAATTAGCAATTTAATTGTAACTTTTGTGACCGGTCAGCTCCGTGTAACTTGGAACTAACTGTTTCAAGTTACTAATTAGTGTATTTGGATTTTGTAGGGTTCAATTTACGGGCTGTTTCTAAGCCAAGCTATTACTTAGCGGGCGAGCAGCAAAGTTAGAAGTTTACTACTTCTGTCGAGCCATTGTGACACTACTGCGAGGCAGTCACTGTAGCAGACTACACCTCAGGCTAATCTAGACTCTTGGGGTCGTGTGACCAACTAAGGGTATATGTGAGCCTTCTCAACAGAACAGCAACACTACAGAACACCTAGCAATAAAGCTAAGTTTAGGTTAAGTTAGGTTTAAGTCTTTCCTTTCTTCCTTCCTCTTTTCTCTTGCTTTATCTTTCTTTCTTCTAAATGAAATAATAAACGGTAAAGCCGGTGTGATGATATTGCTTCTTTTATTTTGAGACCCACTTGAATTGGCTTGACTTGTGGTGTTTGAGGTGATCTTTTATTTCCAATTTCTTTCAGGTAACTGAAATCCGGTGGCGCTCAATAATTAGTTAATTTTGTTACCTCAGTTGCAATCAAGTGTACGTTTTCTTATTATTAACCGAGAACACTTCAGGTCAGTCACCTCTTTGACTTTCAGCAACGAGCCTATACAACTGGACCTACCCCTGAGTAGCTAAACCGAGCTATTGTGCCTATGGTTGTTTCTTTGTGAAAACGCATAAAACTTACCAATCGAATCAGTTTATAGAGCTGTCAGTTCTATTCAATATCTATCATTCAGTCTTATTTATTTAGATTCATTTAAGTTCTGTCTAACATAAAAATACATTTATTTTGTTAAACAATTAGAGTAATAGATGCGCTTTCTCTTAATGTAACTCTGACATAACATAGGCTTAATGCAATAAAACATTAGAATATAACGAAAGTAATACTAAAAACATAACAAGGTGTCACGCTTTTAAATATGCTATAGCCCAGGTCGGCGATATTTGTCACTGCACATCTCCTCCGCGGCGGAGGTTGGTGAACATAGATACTATCTCTACTATACAAGTGATAATAACATGATAAGTATTACCTTAATGACCACAATAAACTACTATATACAATATATTCACCAATTGACGTTCTAACGTTCGGCAGTTTATCTTCAAACACAGGGAAAGTCACTTAAAAGCACACTTGCAAATAAGAATGACTCAAGTTGGAGTGAATTGGGAATATGCAGTAATATACATCAATAACTTCTGTTGGTAGCTGGGGTTTATAATACCTTGCAGAGTAATTTGCACTGGAAAATATCACAATATCACACTGTATAAGTGTGTAAGAGAAAACTTCAATTTCAGAAAAAAGTGTTATGCTTTTGTAGAAATGCGGTTTTAATACACGCAACAAAATGGATTATAATACACGCTATTCTGGGAACGCATAGGTAGCCTGCCCTCCAAGAAATGGAAATAGCACTTATGGTAATCTTTATATTATAATAAAGCAGAGAGAGTAGTGGCCGAGTGCCAAAAACACCGTTTGCTTTTCGGCTTTTGAGAGGGTGACTGTGAAATAGTGAGTTTACTTACAGGGTCGAGTGCCACAGGGAACGCTTATTATAGCGACTTACTTGTGAGAGAATCAGGGAACAACTTCATGACCGAGTACGACGGGGAGCGCAGACTATCGCGACTTACTTGGGGGAGGGTCGGAGAACAACTCTCTTCAAGACAAGAAGCTAATCTTTCACCACTACTGACATATAACTTCCGTAAAGGGCAAATAACGTAAATATAGAGAAGGTATGTAAAAACCTAACATCACCGATTGTTTAAATTAAAATTATGAATTTTAACACAAACCTGATCGAAATCTGCTGACTAGCGTTTATAGAATTTTATTCTTTATTATAGATCGGAATTTTAGGGACGCTAAATTGACCGTTTCCGCTAGTCGCTGTAGGAACAACTGTGATTGGTTGGATGCATTTCTGCTTGTAGCTGACCCTAGCTTGTGTTTTGAAATAAGTGGATTGTATGGTTCGAAGCAGTTCTGCTTCTAGTTAAACTGATGATGAATAAACGTTGTGGCAAGAGATGGCGCTAAGAGTGTCTCCCAGAGTTTTTAAGGGCATTGTTTGGAATGCGATACACAGTGGCGTGGAATATTAATATAATACGAATTAAATCGATAGATTCGGAAACATTTTCAAATGGTTTTTGAACAGTTACAAGGTGGCCTGGTCTACAATTTCTGTTATGTTATGCTAAATATGTGAACGACTAAAATGCATTAATTACTAATACATACATACATAAGTTAGAAAATATTATGTCAACGTTCAAGACAAATTATAAACAACGCGAGGCGAGTAGTCAACGCAAGCGATTATGATCCTTAAACATGCAATGATCAGCACATTTTATTATAAAATACTCAAGCTGACCATCAGTTTGACAGACTCTGTTTCTCACCCAAACCAGTTCCTTTCAAGCACATATGTGCGTACAAGAATTTTAATGTTTAATATTTCTAACTTTTTTGGTGCATATTTACCAGATTACTATATAGAAAAACCACGTAATTCTGAACAAACATATGGCACTTAAAGTATTTGTCCATATTTAAACCATAGTGTTTTAATGAATTCTCCAAATTAATAGAAGGACTTTGCTTGGTATTTACTTGTCGATCGATAAACCTTTCATAAATTACGAAATTTTCATAGTCAGTCGTAGAAGACCATATTATTTCATTAACGCGATCATGATTCTCGAATAAATGCATGCATTTCCCGAACGTTTGACCCAAAAGTGCGTTCAGTCGTGTGCAAGTAAATGTCTAACGCAACGACAAATTTCACTGGTGGCGGTTCAGTGGCTTGTTCAAATATCACATTTTGCAAGTGACTTTTGTTATCTTACGTTCTCTGATTTTATGTTTGCAGAAAATTTTAGATATAAGAATAAAAGCTTTTTCTTAAAAAGAATGTGTACCTATTACGGATCATTTTGTTACGGGAAGCAGCTCACTTCAAAATTACAGATAGTAACAAACATCTATGGTTGAATTTAAAATTTAAGGGTGCAAACCAGATTACATATAAAGAGAATCGGTATGCCAGTGTCGTGTATATAGGCAAGTTAGTTAAATAATTAATAAAGTACTTACTATACATAAGTTTACCAATGTTTATTATAGATAAGTAAATAATGAAAAAGAAATTCCTTTAATGCCGATCTTTTGGCCATGAAAGGGTCTTTTTGCAGCAACTCTTTACAATTTAGCGTCGAAAAGAAGTGAAAAGTCATCTTCTGAGTAGTTGGTTGTACCGTCGTCCTTGGCTCTATGGTCTCATCTTCCATACCATCAAGTTCCCAATCATTCCTCATACGGCTCAGAATTCTGAGATAAAGAGTGAGAATTCTCAGATAAAAAGTTAGAATTCTGAGATAAAAAGTCGGAATCCTGAGATAAAAAGTCAGAATTCTGAGATAAAAAGTTAGAATTCTGATATAAAAAGATAGAATTCTGAGATAAAAAGTCAGAATTCTGAGATAAAAAGTCAGAATCCTAGTTTAGAGATAAATTGCTTGAAATATTAAGGAGAAAGGATGGATTCGAAATTGTAATAAATAATAATGTACCTAAGTGCTTTATATTTACCTATAACTAACGGTTGCTACAAACCCAACAATACTTCAATACGTTTTATGCGCTACCATACGACTACGATTGCTAACACTAATATTCTGGATTGATATTTAGATATTTCTTACTCTATCTTTTATAACTCAAAATTCTGGCTTTTCATCTCTGAATTCTGACTTTGTATCTCAGAATCTTAACTTTTTATCTCAGAACTCTGACTTTATCTCAGAATTCTGACGTTTTTTCTCAGAATTTTGACTTTTTATCTCATAATTCTGTCTTTTTATGTCAGAATTCTAACTTTTCATCTCAGAATTTTGGCTTTTTATCTCCGAATGCTGACTTTTTATCTCAGAATTCTGACTTTTTTCTCAGAGCTGTTAAAATATTTTCTCTCGTGTGACCCCATGGACGCCGTCGTAGTGTCTTTGAGGTAAGTAACTATGTAGATTTATTTGCCTAAACCTCATTTTAAACGGTTTGAAGTTGAAAAAATAGGCAAGGGTCGGAGAATCTGGAAACTTTTTAAGCGAAGCGGTTTTTGCCATTTTGTGGGATATTTCGAGGCAAAAATATGCTTTAAACAGCAAAGTCTATAGCGTTTACGGTAAATATATTTTAAATATTTCTTCATACTGCAATTATTCGGATTATTTGTTAATTTGTTGCGTATAAATTAGGGATTGGTAGGTAAATGCTACTTCCTACACAGCTTTTGATGCTCTTTGAAGTTTTCACTTCCGTTGTGTGGTCTTAAGCACACACCGTTTTTTCTAATCACTAGAATTCAGTGAAAAGAATGCTGTCGATGCAGTCAAAAGTTTTGCATCACCGTTTTCACCAATGCCTCTTTCTATGTGGTTAATAGTAAAATTAAATCTGAAAACGACATTGATATCATCATGTATTTTGTATTAACCCTTTCGTTTGCATTGGCTATCAAATCCATAGATACAAATATGTAAATTAATAGATCCTTGGGATTCCACGGCCCAAGAAAATAAAAATACGAACATAGCAAACGTTATTTTCAATTCGTTTTCCTACCTCCTTCCAGCCACGTGCTTCACTACTTTATACAAAACCAAGGCACCTTCTGTAGTTAATTTTGCCTTCATTGTTACTCAGGATATGATGAAAATAATATTGACGTTGTCATAATGATAATAAACACCTTATTATAACGGTATAGAAAATTGATGCCAAGCTTCCTCACTTAATCTACACATATTATCAATCAATCATCGTGAGAATAGGTTGCGAGCGCACTCCTAGGAAACTAGGAGACTTTATGTACATGCATCACTTAGCTGACACACATGACCATAATAGCAGACCAACTTTTCAAATCGGATGCATAACAGAGCCTTTAAAGCGTATTAAATTCTAATAGCTAAGCCATCGCTTTGCCTTTTAGTTCAGTCAATAAAGGGGGTGTAGAGTACGTGAGCAGGGACCTAAGCGATTTATTCAAAAAATTGTTCTGGGTACTTAGGGAGTAAACATACTAAAAGTCCTTACGTCCAGATGGGGAGCCGGGAGGGGGGGAGCCCAAGGAAGGTTCCATTTTTGAGTTTTTTGCTTATATCTCAAAAACGGTGTATCGTACGGAAATTTTTTCTTATATAACATGTAAGAGTATGAAATTCTCTACAACCTTCATTTTATATACCTTTTTCGAATTCGCAAACCGTTTGCGAGCTACACGCTCGGGAATAGTGAAAATAAAAAAAAAATAAAACTACCTCACATTTTTCATCAAACATTCCTTCATATCGTTCAAACTATTCACCTGAGGAAAAAAGACTCTTTCATAAAGTTGTAGATAATTTAATTCCCTTTAAGAATATATATACATATACCAATATATCTCCAACCGGTCAATAGTTACATCAATTGTAAAATTTTTCGCAAAATTTCCTCTTTTTCAGAAGCTGTTGTTGTTATTCTTGAGCCACAACTATCGCTTGTGTGTATCGTCCAATAATATGTGTTGCTACACATGAAATCGGGATATTAAATGCAGTGAACAAAAATCTTGTTGCATGAAAAATAACAAAATTTATTTTGAAGATAATAAAAATAAGACATTTATATCATAAATTGTACCTATAATAATAATGTAATAAGGCTGTTCAACTGTCTCAGATAAACATAGTAGTGGACGGAGGATTCCTGCTGCATGGCAAAAAGATGCCTCCGTTATCACCATTTGTGATGGATATATCACCTACTTCGACCACCACTATCCTGGAATCAGTCGCACTCTGGTATTTGATGGGTCCTCGAACTCAGCCAACAGTATGAAATCACAAGAACAGAGGAGACGCTACAGACTGAGGAGGTCGGATGACATCAATTTAACATGGATCACATCGATACGTGTGAGACAAAATTTTTTGTTCAATCCTACTTCCTTACGACAGACAAAGCTTCAGGAGTATGGAATACAGACTCTGCAGGCCACCGATGATGCTGATGTCCTTATCGTAAAGACTGCTGTGGATTAATCCGCTTATAGTTCTGTGGCTGTTATTGGTGAGGATGTAGACCTCGCTGTTCTTTTGATATCTTGCCCTCCTCTCACCCCCCCGGCCGAGGGGAAACTAAAACAATGGGACTGTCCACTCAAGAGATGCAGCAGCATGGATTTGAGCACATCCTGCTCTTAAATTCATTTACCAGCTGTGACACAGCATCTTCAAATTTAAGGAAAAACAAGGTGGGCTTCTCAAAATTGTACTTAAAGCCACAAACCATCAAGAAAACGGCAGTTACCTTTTACAACCCATCTTCCACTCGCGGCGACGTTCAAGAGGCTGGGAATATGTGCTTCCTTAAATGATATGGGGCACCAGCAAGTCAACCCCAGTCAACCAGTACCGCTTCCAGTGGTTCATTAGGTCATTGGCGAATATTAAGGCTGACATCAGCTCTTTCCCATAACTGAGAACGCAGCTAAGGAGCATTCCCGGCACACCTTCCACCAAGTGCAGCAGTGGCTCGGAAATTAGTTGCCCCTCAAGAGTGGGGTTGGAGACACGTAGGAGACACCCTGGTACCTATTGCAACAGACCATCCACCAGTATCAGAGGTACTGAAAACGATATTTTGCCACTGTACCAAGGATTGTGTTAGTGGCAAATGTGGATGTCGGAAAGCAATGCTGAACTGTTCTGCAGCGTGCCTCCACTGCCAAGGGAATTTCCTTAACGGAATACCTATTTACGACGAGGAGGACGATGAAGGCGCCCCTCCAGCAAGAACCACCCACAGCTGAGGCCGAAAATTCCGTAGATGAAGAACCCTTGCCAGGACCCTCACTGCCGAAGAGAATGAAAACTTGACTACATTACTTACCTTATACGTGTCTTATTTTTATTATCTCTAAAATAACATTTGCTAATTTTCATGTAACAAGACTTTAGTTCATTGCATTTAATATGCCGATTTCATGTGTAGCAACACATTATTGGACGATACACAAGCGATATTTGTTGCTCAGGATTAACAAAAATAGCTTCTTCGGAAAAACACAATTTAACAATTGATGTAACATTTGACCGGTTGGAGACATATTGGCATAATGTATATATATTCTTAAAGGGAATTAAATTCTCTGCAAGTTTCTTTAAAAAGCTTTTGTCCGTAGATGAATAGTTTAAACGATATGAAGGAATGGTTGATGAAAAATGTGAGGTAGTTTTATTTTTTTTTTAATTTTCACTATTCCCATGCGTGTAGCTCGTAAACGGTTGCGAATTCGAAAAAGGCATATGGAATGAATGTTGTAGAGAATTTCATACGCTTCCATGTTATATAAGAACAAATTTCCGTACGATACACCGTTTTTGAGATATAATAAAAAAACTCAAAAATGGAACCTTCCTTGTGCTCCCCCCCCTCCCGGCTCCCCACTTAAACGTCAGGACTTTTAGTATATTTACTCCCTAAGTACCCAGAACAAGTTTCTGAGGAAATCGCTTAAGTCCCTGCTCACGCACTCTACACCCCCTTTTGGGCCATTCGTTGATTGGCATATTTGTACCTTTTGGCATCGAAACTTCTGGTACTTGGAGCGATGAACCTAAGCAGTTTGGGTTATGAGCATCAACATCGTCGAGTAGAGTATAGCCTGGCACATAAGGTTTGACATAAAGACGCCCGTGCTCAAAGAAGTATTGTTCAGAAATCCAAGAGACACAAACTAGGAAGGAAACTTACAATCCCTCAGCGAAGGTCTCCAAGGAATCACAGTACAAGGGGGTAACACAGTCTGGTGGAACGATAGGCTTAATAAGCTTCAGGAGACCGTAAGAAGGCTGTTCACAAAGGCCAAGAAAACAAATGATTGGGACCTATATAGGGTAATCCTTACGGAATACAACAAAGAACTCCGCGAGGCAAAAAGAGTTTTATGGAGGATATTTTGCGAAAGGGTGAACGAGACCCCTACCTGTGCAAAGATACACAATGTGCTAGCAAAAGGAAACTCTACAAACCGAGTCGAACTCCTAAAAGGAGAAGAGAACGAATACACAAAAACATGCGAGGAAAGTCTGAAGCTTCTCATTAAAGCCCACTTTCCAGCGTCAATTCAGATGATGGAAACCACAGTGCTAGAAGAGCCTCCTAAAAGAAGGTCAACGAAGAAATATTGGAGGCTAGCTGCGGACATCATAACACCGTCTAAGGTCATATGGGCGGTAAGCCAATTTCAACCATACAAATCGCCGGGGTTAGATGAGATATACCCAGTGCATTGATTTGAGTAGGCTGCTATAGAAATCCATAGAGGATAAAGAAATAGCACTAGCCACTTTTCTCGATATAGAAGGCGCCTTCAACCACGCGTCACCAGATTCGATCGGAAGAGCTCTTGAAGGAAGACAAGTCCTAGGAACCATCCGTCAATGGATCGAGGCCAGCCTTAAAAATAGGACTATCGTATCCACCTATGGCGAGGCAACACTTAAAACAGCAGTCGGGAGAGGATGTCCGCAAGAAGGAGTATTATCCCCACTACTGTGAGACATTCTAGTGGATGGTCTAATCTAAAAACTTCGGGCGGAAGGCTTTCACTGGCTGGGCCACGCAGATGACTTGACGATTGTGGAAAGAAGCTAAAGAGCCCTTAACATCGTAGACTCCTGGTGCAAAGAAGAACAAATGTCAGTTAATCCACATAAAATAACAGTGGTGGCATTCACCAAAAGGAGAGATTTAACAGGGCTAAAGCAAATGAGGCTAGCTGGAGAAGCTATACCCTTCTCCAAAGAGGCCAAATACCTGGGAGTCATCTTTGACCAAAAACTTACATGGAATACGCACATCCAAAAAGTGGCGCTAAAAGCCACAATGGCTCTAGGTATATGTAGAAAAATGTGTGGAAAAACTGGGAACTGAACCCTAAAATTACTCTATGGTTATACACAAGGGTGGTTAGACCCATGATAACATATGGAGCAATCGTCTTGTGGACGAAAACCAGACAGGTAGAGGCGATGAGAAGGCTAAATGGGGTACAGAGGCTAGCTTGCCTCTGTGTCACCGGAGCCATAAGCACAAAGCCAACAGCAGCGATGGAGGTATTATTAAATCTACCCCCACTCCATGTTCTCATGCAAGGCGAAGCCAAATCGGTCTGTTACAAACACGAAGGCCAAACACCAATAATAAGAGGACATGGCACCGAAAACAATAAACTATACTGCGATTAAGGAGGATAAAATCCTAGGCAAGAAAATTTATTTTCAACACAAACACCACCAAGAGACCTATGGATAAAACGCCCACACATAAGGGCAGACATAGTCTGGTATACAGACGGCTCAAAAACCGACCAAGGAGTAGGAGCCGGAATCTACGAACCAAGGACAGAGACCAAAATCACGATACCTATGGGCACAGTCGCCACAGTATTTGAGGCGGAAATTACAGCTATCATCCTCTGTATAGAGGAAATGATCAGAAGGAAGGTGAGCAATAAGAGAGTCGTTAATTACTCCGATAGCCAAGCAGCAATCAAAGCAGTATCTTTTAATATAGTAGCATCAAAGTTAGTATTGGACTGTATAAATCTGTTGAACGAAATGGGAAGGCTTAATAGAAAAGTGACCTTGGCGAGGCTGCCAGGACACGAAGGCCATGGAGGCAACGATATGGCAGACGAATTAGCCCGAGAAGGCTCGTCCCAGCCACTAACAGGGCCAGAACCCTTTTGCAGAGTCGCACCGACCATAGACAAGACATCCATTCAAAAGGGCATAGAAGAAGCGTCCCAGAGGTGGTGGTTTAATCTACCGGGACCTAGACATGCCAAAGATTTCACCAGCAAACCTTCGGCAAAATTAACAACAGACTTGTTGGGTTATAATCGGAAGTCAAGAAGAATCATAGTGAGACTACTAACAGGGCACGTCTGACTAAAGAGACATATGAGTCTGATAGGCCTGGCGGATGAAAACCTTTGTAGGTTCTGCCATCAAGGGCAAAACACATTCTCTGCCACTGTGAAGGACTTTCGAGGTTGCGCTTCAAAACTGCAGGAACAACCAATCCAGAAGCGTTAAGCTACACCATGGAGCCACTGTCGAGACTTTGGAGTCTGATCAAGAAGACACGGTTGGACACAATACTCTAAGTACAAGGAGGGTTGCAATAGATCTTACAGGTCGTAGTGACATAAAGGCGATGACGCCTCCTCCACACATATATCTATCTCTCTATAGCCTGGCAAAATGAAGAAAAAATACGATCTCATTTTTAGGAGCCTAAAAAAACAAAGTATAATTCAAAGAAATTTTGCATATTTAATTTGCCAATATGTATTTTGTTTATATATATTTTGCTTTCATTGCAAAGATTCAATTATTGCTGCATGGTTTTATGAGAAAGCATATAAGCAAAGTTTATCTGTTCGATTGCAATGATTTCAATCATGGCGAAATTTATTAATATGAAGGCTTTGCCCAACGTGGTGAAAATAAAAAAAATATTATTAACGGCATTAATATATTCGGCTACTCTACACAAAGAGGTATTATAGAAGAATCCATGTATTTTCTTATCTATATATATTTTAACAGTTAGGCCGCTGACTTAAGAACTACATGTTGAGGACACGATGTGTACAGTATACAACGGCCCTCATGTCGAACATATCCTTCAAGGCAAT